>JBBPCS010051019.1:0-18855 GCA_037974645.1 Hollardia meadi
ACACACACACACACACACACACACACACACACACACACACACACACACACACACACACACACACACACACACTTGACCTTCACACTTGGATCATGTTCAAGTCAAAGAGATTAGAGTCAAAATCAACCAATCAAGTGTTGATAAGGAATCAGAGACACAGGGAAACAAATGGTGAAATGCCCCTTCATGGTTGCCTCTTAATTTGGATGCAAACGGTTCTGTTCTGTTTTTTACTGGAAATCATTCAAATTTAAAGTGTTTCCTCCAAGGAGGCGGTCTCAGTTGCCATGCATGAATCAGTCTGATCAGACTCATCAATGTGATGAGTGAATGTTGTTGGCTTGTGTTTACTCCTGTGACTGGCAAATACTTATCTAACGAGGCATAAATAAAAATAATTAGGAAAAAAGTTTATTTTTTACTGTAGAAAGCAAGTAAGGCCTGTTCTTACTAAAAAAAAACATCACACACCTTGATACCTCTGCATCAAACATGGTTTAGTTTTGTCAACAGATGACTGTTGACCAGGTTTTATTGAGCCAGAAAAAGTGATGAAATCGCTAAATTTAATTAAATTCCGGTTCTCTTTGTATAGCTGAATCACTTTTCCTCCTTATTTTCTAGGCTACTTGACAAGTCAAACAGTTGGGAAGTGTGCTGCTCATTAGCTCCACTGCAGTTGGATGTTAGACAAATACAAAATGGTGACCAAATACATGTAAAGAAAAGATGAGTAAATCAAAAGATAAATTGGACATTATAATAAGTTTTTGGCAGCTGTTCCTTTATACATGAAGTGCAGCTTTTTTGTTTCAGTCACGGCTGAATTGAAAGAAAACAAGAAACACAAAAATCTCATTGAACAGTTTGGTTTCTATCACTTGTAGGCACCCAGTGTTTAAGTCAGCCTGGTCTGAAAAAAAAATTATTTTCTCTTGTGTGAATTTTAGGAAAACGTTTGTCTATAGGTAAAATCTCAATCATTTATATTGAGTGTGTGTGTGTGACCAGAAGGTCACTAGATTGTCTCTATACCTCTGCAAGAGACTCTCTCTGTGTTATTATGTGGAACTGAAATGCCCAGACGGAAAATGGTCCATCGATACCACTGACATCTGGCAAGTTAGAGCACCCAAGGTGTTTAACCTTCTGCCACCAACCTTTGTTTGCTTGCAAACATACAATTTCAACCCCTCAGAAAGATGAAGGGTAATGAATGTACAGATTGAAAGTAGGTCATCCTCCCTTTTATCTTATTTCATTTAGACCAGTGCAACCTCCTCCATCCCTGCCTTAGTAAGAATTTATATCTCTAGCTCCTTCAGAATCCAGCAATTACACTTGAACAAATTACAAAAGGAATTCGGCTATTACTTGAAATCTAATTATTTTCATAACATTTAACGCACAAGGTGTTTTGCACGTTGAACCATTTTCCATTGTATGTGTTTTCTTTCTTTTTTTATTACACTCTTCCATATTTTATTATTCTTTGTTTATGTCATGCCTTCAGACACGATGTAAACTCTCTATGGTACTGTACTTATAATGAAGGTAAAATAACTGTTGACTTCTATATTATATGCAGGAGAAAAACAAGCAGCAGAGTGCAGAGGGGGAGAAAAATCAGGAGAGGTTGGGGATAAGGGGAGTGAAGTGAAATCTCTGCTGACTTGTTAGTCACATGGCAGGATGAACATGTTCTCTGGTTGATGTTCTGAAGAAAATTATTACATCTGTGTGAGCTGTGTGTCTGCGTGTATACTGTCTAACTCTGTATGTGTTTCTATGCATACCCGTGTCTCTGAACACATGGATATGTCTAAATGTATTCTGCATGAATGTGGGTAATGGGCATTAATATTTGAGGTTAACACAATCTGATGTAATTTTATATTGTGTGCATCTCTGCATTGCACAAAAAGTGTTTTGATTCCTGCATACTTGAAAGTGGGTGCCTCTCCCCCAGACTGCATTAAGATCACAAATGTATGTTTCATGGTTGTTAGATGTCTATGACATGCTTCACCTACAATGCAAACTACAATACATGCATCATACAATGCTCCAACCTTCTCCAATTACATGCAAATAACTAACCACTGAAGGAGAAAATTCACCTAGACCTAATATAACTGCAATACTGTGTGCAATTAACTTGTTTCATACAGTTCTTGTTCATGTCGGGTCAAACCAATAAACATACTTGTATATGATGTCTTCATAAGAGCAAATTAGCTATATTTCCTGCTACTATTTGTTGCATATTTTGTTCAATATTTACTTATTTTTACAGTTTTGCTTATAATATGAAAATGAGAAAGGTGGCGCTGATCCGGCCCAAAAAAATAATATCACAGTCTATTTAAACGCAATCACAAACCATGATTCTCAATTTTGAAATGTCCTGTAGACAATAGCCAGATTTGAAATGGCCTATACATTTCACAATTTACACCATTAAAACAAAATATTGCATTAAAGATTATTTTTTAAACATTAAACATTATTTTTTGACAAAAACGCCTTGGCCCGCTAGCTATTACTCACATTGGAGTGTTTACAATACGTCACCCAAGGAAGAGTCGCTTGAAGTAATTTGTCCAATCAGCATAGCCCTCTAGTTGGCCACATCACTCTATTGGTTTGTACACACAGTTAGGACATGCTAGTCAGTAGAACAAGAAGGGGGAGAGATACTCTCTATGATTTGCCTGAAAAGTAGACTGAGGACACCTTCCAGATTGATCATTATCTAAAATTGTCAGATCACCCATAGAATGAGTGCAGATGAGTGACAATGGTGGAGCTGAAGGAGACAGGAGTAAGAGGAGTAACAGGGCTCAGTAAAACAGTATTTAACAAGGCTCATGCTGAGAAAGGACAGTGAGTGTGTGAGCATGTGTGTTTGTGTGCATGCGTATGTGTGTATGTGCGTAAGTGTGTCTGAGTGCTGTGACAATCTGTGATTCCCTCTCATCAGCACAATATAAAACTGCCTTCGACATCATGCTAAATAATACATTCTCTCTCTCTCACACACACATACACACACATGCATATACACTGTATGGTATGCGCTGATGTATGAATTAGTTATGACCTGACAGTCTTCAGACGAAGAGGAAGAAATGTTCAAGGAGTCCAACAATCACATCAAAGTGTATCCCACCAGCCGACAGGCTAAAAAGGACAGCACACCACTGTACCTTTGGCCCTGCCAAATGGAAAATTCCTTCTTATAGGGGCATTAATGAGTTGACCTTTTCAATTTCTGTTTTATAATTTGAATATAATGCATACAGTACCTCTGTACTACTGTTTTTGCTTTAATCCCACAGTGCATTAGGATCCATCCATTTATCCATTCATCCTTTTTCCGAAGCATATCCATCCAGTAGTGCAGTAGCAGCAGGTTAAGCAGGACGAGCAGATGTCCATCTTCCCCTTCATATCCTCCAGTTCCTCCTGGACTCCCAAAGCAAGAGTCCGTAGGCGTTCACAGTCCAGGTGAGATATGAAAGCCCTCCAGCATCTTCTAAGTCTACCCCAGGGGAGTGCCATAGTTTGACTAGCCTGGAGTAACTCCACGGCAAGATGTCCAGGAGGCTTCCTCGTTGCAAATTATGTCGGCTCGTTTCAGTGTGTCTGACTATAACATCCTATTCAATTTCTTAGCTCTTTACCGCAAACTTAAAGTGAGCCCAGTCATGCTGTAAAGTCTTAACACATATTGTTCATTATCTTGTTAATGACATCTGTTCCAGGGTAGGGCTGTCACCGTATGGATTTGTCCTTACCGCAGTAAAAAAAAGAAAAGAAAAAAAGAATGTGTCCTCACAGATTTGCAGTTTAGCATCCCCCCAGAAAAAAAATGAAAAATAGATAAGAGCACCGTGGCTCCTTTACAGAACCGGGCAGTGCTGTGCATAATGACTGTGTGGTTGAGCAAGGGGGAGAGAACAAGCACCAAGTGGCAAAAAGGAGAGGAAAGGGGAAGCAGTGAGTTGTCAATCTGACAGTAAAGTACAGTATTGGCTACAGTGTGTCAGTTAATGAACACTGCAGCTTCTCAAGACCATGGAAAGTCTTGTCAGTTATTTCCCAACTGCTGGAAGTGAAGTAAGGTCTGTAAGCTAAGCAGGAAAGAGTTTTCCATGAATGCCAGCTGTCAGCTAGATGGCCCGACATTAAAACGTTTCCAGTCAACTCCTTTTCTGACTGTTTCAAATCACTTTTCCGACCCTGGTCTTTTTAACAAATGCTGTATCTTTTAACCAGATGAAGGATTTTAGTCATTGGGCGTCTGGGTCTAAAGTTATCAGAGAAATAAGCTGAGCTAATGGTAGCTGTGCAGCCCCAAAACATCCTGTGTCCATCGAAGAGCATCCAAGAGACACAAATTTTTCATGTGAAACTGCTTTATTCAGTGTTTTTACCGGTTTTACAGTATTTACCAGGTCTGTTTGTTTTGGAGAGAAGGAGACCTCTACAGATAATTTGGCTCCTGGTAAAAAATCTTGTAAACCCTGAATGAATCTTAACCTATAAACAAGATGAGCACCGAGCAGCTAGTAAACTCTGTGTTCGGTTCAGAGAAATCCATTATGAAGTTAAATACAGATGTGATGCCTGTAACATTCGCTGAAAATAAACAGCTTCCTGTGTTGCTGTAGCGAATTTTCTCATGCGTGCACAACTCTGTCTCACCAGCGGTTGTTATCCAGGATTTCTGAGAAAAATCTGACATACTGTCACTATCAAAATTAAGTCTAGGGTTAACAGTGTCGTTTACAACATAACGTTACTATTGTTAAATGATCTCTGGAACATTACAGCTGAGAAACTTATTTTCTTTTACCTAGAAACTAACCATTATGCCATTTCAACAAGGGCTGCAGTGTGATTTAATCCGTTTCAGAAGCTTTGTAATCCAGTCTGAAACTGCAGCACCTTTTTGCAAAATGTTTAGGATAAATTCATAATGACATATCCTAAACTGAATCTCTTCTGTGATTATTTATCAATTTTTCTGTATTTAAACAGTTTTTATTAGCATGGATGCCAGCTATCCATTGTCAATCCCATGGTGCCTTTGGCCAATTCTGTCGACCAATCAGAGGCTGTGTCACTGCTCTGATCTCAAACCATATGTCAATGTCACAGACACATCTGTAATGTGATGTGTAATTAACATGAGATTTACCCTATAAAAACATTTGTGGTGATGGCGATAATGCTTAATGCAGCTATAGTATCACATGACCGTTGTATTGTGGCCATGTGGTTATCATCACAGCCCTAATCCTAATCTTTAAGATTTTTTTTTTAACCCACAAGTTTTGATTCAATTTAATACCTGCTTTCCTTTAAGTGGTTCAAAATGTTTGTGATTTCAATGAACAATCAGCAACCAACACTTTCGCACCAATAATAATGATAAGCAGGTATTTTTTTCACTCAGTTCTTTCATAAAAATGTATTGTTGATAATGCTAAGGCAATACCTGCAAAGATCTAAAATCTGAAATGGCTCCGGTTACAGATTAGGCAGAAGGATTACATGGACTGAGGCTGACTTGCCAAAAATTGTCTAAACCAGGGTGGATCATTCCTTCTGAGAAAATCTCCTACTGGCTGGATAAATGAACAGCCTAGACGTGTGTTGTGGACAGTATGAGATGCTGAATATAGACAAATGCCAAGTGTGGTCTGTCCCCTGGATGCTCTTACTGAGAGAAAACTCTTTCCATGTCACACACACAGACATCAACACACATCACACATTGTGTTTACATCACTTCTAGGGACATTACACAGACTTACAATCATTTTGTGAAGGCTTTCCCTAACCACTACTTGCCTAAACCGAACCCTAATCTTAAACCAAGTCTTCACCCTAAAGGTTAATGATTCAAATTTATAAATACATTCAGAATTTACATTATGAGGACTTGCAGTTTGACCCCACAAGATAGGCAAGTCTTCACAATGTGACTTTGTATACAGATTATTTCACCACATCCTGAGTAATACACATCCAGACACATATACACACACCCACAGATGCACAATGACAAAGAAAGAGAATGAGCCAAGTAGCAAGTAGAAACTTGTGCCAGTGAATAAATCTGGGACAACTGATTGGACAAGTAGCACAAACACACAGACATGCACACACACATAAACTCAGACACAGTATGTATGCAGACCTAAACCAAGGCACTTTGCAATCAGAAATGCCATTATGCGGCACTCCAGACACACATATCAACTAGATAAACACCCACCAACCATCCAACCTACATATAGGCAAGCACAAAGGCCCAAAGAGGGATGCAGAGGGACACAGTTAAGCAGTGTATCATTGTCATTAGCAGCCAGCTCTGATAAACACTGTGTGTGTCATCTGTCACCTGAAAATCAATGAAAAGTAGTTTTTAAACATACACCAATGAGGCACAGTTTTAAAACAACTGATATCGATCAGCATCATCGTTTTAATGTTGTGGCTGATTTGGGTCCTGTGGGTTATGAGGTGGGGCCTCTATGGATCTGACTTGCTCCAGTGCATCACATGTATTCTTGACCTGATTGAGATCTGGGGAGTTTTGGGGCCAGATCTGCACTTTGAGCTCTTTGTCATGTTCTTTGAACCATTCCAGAAGGTTTTAAAGGTGTGGCAATGTGTATTGTCCAGCTGGGGGAGGCCACAGCTATCAGGGAGTCCTCTTGCCATGAGGGTGTGTACTGCAGTGGTGTTTACAGTAGGTGGGTGGTATGTGTCAAAGAAGAACCACATGAATGCCAGGACCCAAGATTTCCCACCAGAACATTGCACTGTACAGCATTGATTGTTATGTGCCAGGCAGGGAGAAAGTACCTGCTGTGTGTTTCTCTATTTGCCAGTGCTACCAACCATGCTAACAACAACAACTACAACGCAACATAACAACACAGAAAATGGATAAATAATGACAGAAGTCCAATATTGGATTTATCATTCTGAATTGTTTCATAAAGTCGCTAAAAAGACACTGCATTTCAAGGCTGGATTTCAAAGGGATACGACTGCATTGCAGCCCTCGTCGGAATGGCACAATGGTTAGCTTCCGGGCAACAGATAAAGTCTCATGCAGCGTTCCAGAGAGATTTAAAGTTAATAACGTTATGTTGTATATGACATTTTGACACCAGAGTTAACTTCTATAGTATGCAAAATGTCCTGGTGTTCAGCCCTTGGTGAGACAGACTCTCTCATGCAGCTCAGCTGGAAAAGCCCTGCTTCGGCGACACAACATGCAGCTTATTTTCAGATAATGTTACAGACACTATATTTATTTTTCACTTGCCCCATCAGACATTGCATGAGAGATTTTCACGTTAAAAATCTGTGTTTCTCTGACGCTCTTTAGTGGACACAGGTTTTTCGGAGAGGCTGTGAGTCGAGTTGTACTGCTAACGTTATCTCAGCTTCTTTCTCTGTTAGCCTACGATCCAATGAATAAAATACTCCATCCGGTTAAAAAATATAGCATTAGTCAGCACAACCAAGATCTAAAAAGTGACTGTGACATGACTTGAAACAGTTAGAAAGTAGTTGGCTGGAAATGTTTTAATGTCCGGCCATCTGAAAACTCTGAGCTAGCCGGCTTTGTTTCAAGCTTCAGAGGCTTAAATTAAGTTACAGACATGTGTTGCGGAGACAAAGGCCCTTTTAAACCAGGCACTGGGGATGTCTGTCTGATGCAAGAGTTAATCTGCCTGCTCCCTTCGCTGGTGACGGAAGCCAGAGTTTTCTCAGTTGGAGGGTGCCGTCAGAGCAACAGTGGGAAGTGACGGTAACTACAGTGCTAAGATGGTGAGGATTCTCCCTCCTCGCTTGAGCAAGTTGGCATTTCTGCTATGAGACAGCTTTTCTGATACAATCCACAAAGCCAACAAGTGACTCTGAGGATTAATGTCATTGTCCACATTGTGGTGTTTTACCGTGGACATCATCATATACAAATTTTGTAGACAACCCTATTACCGGCAAGCCATGACAGTGTGACAGTCACCAAGTATAAACAATAACAGGAATCTGAAACTGGAACAACTTAATGGAATTCAGCCATCCATCATTTTATTATTTACATGTTTGCTACACCTGCTTTTCCTGCTGTGACACGTCAGCTTTTGTGAAAAAAAGACCTTTGTTACAGTACCATCTCTTGCAATAAATAATCTTCACCACTTCCTGCAGCACAGACCATCCAACAAAACATCTTCAAACTACAACGAACAAATGGAATAGGAAACTTTGAGATAAATATTTGAACAGAAACACTTATGTGGTTGCTGTTTAACTAATCTGTTAAATTGAATAACAATAGATGGCTTATTTGTTAAATATGTGATAATATTTATATTTTCTGCCATTGCAAAAATTTAAGATACCATGTATAAATAGAAAACACAACATCTTTTTTTTTTTTTTTTTTAAATACTAGCAGTAGCACTGGCTCCATTTCTATTGTAATCTTAGCCAGTCCATAGAATAATCTGTAGGTTCACATTCATCACGAATGCTACCATTTTAAGAACTAATCATTTCTTTAAAGGGAACATTCCTCACTGTGAATATGGACCTTAATGGCTGACTCGAATTCAGAATACTGCTTTAAGTATGTGTGCCTTTTATGAAAATTTTAAAATCACTTTCCATAAAAGCCCATCACCAGTGCTTCCTTGGTTACATTATCCCAGCAGTTCACAGGACTATATAACACATACTACATCACCATGACTACATTTCTTATACCTTCTCTGTACCGCTGCAGTTTGAATATATGCAGTGCAACCAAGAGTTCAGATGCGTAACAAGTGTATGATTATAATGTAGATATTATACCTACGGTATGCATAAAACCTAATGTTTAATGTGTATTATTTACTGTCTTAACACAGTATCCTTGGTGACATATGTGGTCATATATGTATTTGAACCATATGGGTTGTTGACATCTCAAAGATCTGCTCAGTGAATAGCAAGCAACTATATAATTGTGTATTTGTTTTGTTGTTTGGTCAAGTTCACTCTGGAAGCAACTACAATTTTTCAACGTTTAAATATTAAACCTCATTGATAATAAAAAAAAAATCAAAGTTAATTCATAAATTAAATACTCATTTTTTTATGTATTGCACAAATTACCTCATGATCCAGTGTTTCAAATGTGTTTGAGCTCAAGTTTGTTTGTTTTTGTTTTTTTAATAAGTAAGGTATTGGAATGCCCAATCATTTGCCTTGAGGGTCAAAATGGACCGATTTGCAAAATATGATAGATTGGTGGTCTGTGACATTAAAAAGACAGCAGAATGTCTATATTTCTGCCTCTTCATGTCTATAATACAGAGCCTTCAGTATGCTCTCATTGTTTCATGCCCTGCCCCTGCTTTCCTTTCTCTGGTTAGTTTGATAGCGTCTCCTGTTAAAAAGAAATGAACTTGTCATTTGTTATGGAAAACTTTCCTGTGCTGAGTGGAAAGGAGTCAAACAATGTGAGTTCAGAACATGGAAATTCTCCTTAAAAACTTTCAGAATCTGAATGGCTTGTCAAAGGAATTGAACAGAAATAAAGCACTCTACATCCACACAAACATAGCATTTATAAGCAGTATATGAACATCTATTAAATTGTTCACAACACACACTGTGTACATGTATTTGTAGGCAAATGTAAGTGCTTATTAATGTATCTGTCAACAATTATAACACCCATTACCAGATGTATGAATGACAATGCACTTGAAAATGTCCTTTTATCTGCTCACAACTACATTATAGTGTGTTATAAATCATTTATTAAATGTTTATATAGTTCTTAGAAGAAGTAATGTATGACAAAAATAAACAAAATCTTTTTAAAAAATGTTTCTATGTGTGGTAGTTTGCTATCTCTAATGTAGCAACACAGGCTGTTCAACTACTGAAAACAAGGGGCCGACCGAGGCAGAGTTTTTGCTGCCTGAATGCCCTTTTTTTTAAAAACATGGCTCACTCCCATAGTCCTCTGTGAGTTATAGCTTTTTTTATCTGACATTTAATAAATAACCACAGTGGTGGTTATTCACATTATTCATTTTTTCTACACTATAAAGGTCAAGACTAAAGCACAGCATTCACACAAATGCATACAGACACTTTCTGACCTTCATAGTTGAGTTTGAAACCATGTGCGGAGACAGCAAAGTCACTGGTCAACCTCAAGGAGAAGACATTTCCTGTGCTGGTGACAGGGGGAGGAACCTGGAAGCCTGTTAGTCTGTAGAAACACAGAGAACAATGTGTTGACATTTTCAATAAATTGCCAGACACTGAAAACATTCAGGAAAAACAATGGTAACTACACAAAAAGCCTTACAGCTTGTGAACCTATAGCAACAAAGAGAATAGCATATTGATGTGTTACACACATTCATGAACTAAACACAAAAAGAAGTGCATGTTGTGATACACAGTATAAGATATTTGGAACAGGCTTGACTTCACTGTGATAATTTATTGGAACCTCTTGGTGACTCGTCAAGAAACCCCAATTTACTTTCTGTTAACAGTTTCAGTAAAATAAAATCATAATTCAATAAAACAAATGCAATAAAACATCTTCTGTTTGGTGAGGTTGAAAACAAACGTGCGTGTAAGAAACGCCTCAAACTACAACTGCTGCGTGCCAAGTGAGACCTTCATCATGTCTTCCAGTTATTTCTGATTCCAGAACATAAACAACTCTTCATTATTTGACAATATAAAGACTGGTTGGGCTAAAAACACACACCACTCAATAGGGGCATTTATAAATAAATCAGGGACAAGATCAAAGGACAGGTGAACAATAAAACAAAGTGGGAGGCAAACTGGGAGGCAAGGTAAAGCTGTGTTTAAGCATGTCCTCCAAAAATGAGCTCGCCAACAACTGCCCATTAGTGCCTTCAGCTTTTAGACTCCTTTAATTAAATGAGAAAGAAGAGAGGAAGATAAATTGTTTTTCCACATATGGAAAAGAGCCAGACCCTCTTGCTGCCACTGTGACCTCAAGATCATGATCTTTTCTTTATCCTGCATCTGCTATTCTTCCTTTATTTCGCCTCCCTCCTTCCTGTTTCATCTCTTCCTCCTGCCTCTCTTCCTCTTCCCTCAATCCGCTTCTGCCATCCTGTCCCCTAATTAAGTCACTCAACTTGTCCTTCTTTTCTTTTCTTCCCTCTTTACTTCCACCGCCCTTACACATTTCCTCTCCACTTCTTCGCTGCTCTTCTCTCTGTGGCATTTATCCACCTAAAACTGTTTTCTTCCCCTCTCTGTAATTTTTCTCATTTCTCACCCTTTCCCTGGAATTTATAGAGCTACTTTTGTTACCTCCACATCACCCTTTCTTTTCTTACCTCCATTCCTTTTCACCTCTATCCCCTAATTCCTACACTCAGTTGTTGATCTTTTTGCTTTATATCACCTTTCTTTTGAACCTACATTCACATTCACAACCGTTCTTACCCTACACTCATATTTTAACTCTGCTTCAGTCTATTTTTTTTTTCTCCCCTCAATCCCAGTCAATGATCATTTAACATGGATAAACATAAAGGAGGCAATTTAATAGCTATTCATTAGCTGTTAGTTCTGGATTGACTCTTTCCCAGAAGTGTTTTCTTCATCTACACTGATTATGATTCCTGCCTGATCTTTCATAATACAAAGAAGACATTTGAGGAACGTCACACTTGACAGAGGACATCTGTACCTGTAAGTTTTTTAAAGTAATCTCTTACTTTTTAATGTGATCACGGCAAGAAACTTTAGAATAACAAACATCTCAGACTAGGACAGACTAAACATTTACACAATCCAGTGACTAACTTTGGTTTTGTATTCTCCTGCCCCATCCTTGCACTATTCTTTCTTTCTGTCCCCACATTTAATGTAGTAATCTTGCTATCAGCAAAAGGTTATTTGAAAGCCTGCCCTCTCTCAGCCCTCTACTTTTCTTCAAACCATTCTTTATCTTCTTCCTCTACCTATTCCCTTGCCTCTATCCTCCATTATGGACCTATTTTATCATGTCTCCTCGCATCATTTCATCTTCCCCTCTCCATCCCCCTCAGCAGCTACTCTTTCTGGGGTCCAGGAAGAGGAGCTGCTGCTGCTTTTCTTTCAGCTACTTGTCCTTTCAATTTCTTCCTTCTCTCATAGTCCAATAGCACTCAAAGCAAAAATGGTGGCAACTTTCATAAAGTTTTTCTGTTCCTAATCTATATCCTTTCTGCATTTCTGTCTTTTAATGCATCTTCCTCTCTCTTTTAATCCTTTAATTTTTTTTGCTTTCTTTTCTATTATTCCACTATTTCACTTCCCTTTCCCATCTTTTATCTCAACTTTACAATCTTTCCCAACATACAGTAGGCATGTTAGAATGATATGCGTGTAATAAAGCACATAAATCACATAATGATATCTGCGCATTCACATGCATACTTTTTAGCTGTGCTACTGCTAACAATATAGCACTGAAGCAGACGTGTAGCTATAAATGCAATTTTTGCAATCTGGCAATTCTTAAGCAGAGAAAAATGCAATTCACGCATAAAGGAAGAGGTAGTGAAGCACAAAAGTTTGACAGTAGTAATGGCAATATCATGAGCATAAAGTTATACCCACATTACGTAACATACAAACATTTAAAATTGTGCCACACAATTAGGGTTGTCACAAGGCCAAAATTAAGACTTGGATACAATAATTTTGAGTAGTTTGAAAGTTATGGTTAAGTTAACTTAACCACGCGCAATGGCATTGTGTCTTTTTTTCAGTTCCACCGATATTGAACTGATAGAGAGGAAGCAACGTGCAAGCAATGTTGAGCCCTACATGTAGAGTTAGCATCTTCAGCTACCAGGTCCACTGGTGTTAGCACCACAGGGCTATAAAAACATCTGGATTAGTACGTGGATCGGTGACATCTGTCCGATATCTGATGAGTGAATTACATCTATCCAATATATTGGAAAGGATTGGTCCCATCTCTACTAAAGGCAGATTACAGTTATCATTGCCCATACAGTAAATGCCTTGCCAAACCCCAATAGTAAAAAAAAAAAAAAAGTTCTTTTGTCACAAACTAAATCACATTCATTTGACTTAAGTTTGAGGGCATGTAATTATGTTATCTATCACATTAGGTAACCTGTCATTCTTTGAATTCCTTGAACAGTCTTCATGTCTGAAGTTTGATGCGTTAGCTCCGTTGGTCAGTGGGGGTTTGAAACATCTTTTACAGATTGGCCTTGTGGTGTTTGTGGACTTTCCTGGCTGTTGTTTATGTAAGAGAAATAATGCCAAATTTCGCTCTGTGCGTCTGCTTTGAAAACTGCATGAGAGAAAAGAGAGCACATCTACTATGCCTGCAGGGACTGGAGGGTAAAGCAGAGTGCTGCACATTGCCCCACTCTGGCGCACATCGGCGCAACACGTAACACGGTTTTCATTTAGTCAGTTAATACAATGGGGTATTGGACCGTTATGTTTAGGAGAACATCATGGTTGGGGTTAAAACAGACCTTTCATACCAATATACATGTGTTACAAAGATCTTTCTGGAAGAAAGCCTTTCTCTCTCATGTGCTATATGGTAGCAGAAACTACCTCCCAAAACATGTGTGACACATTGTTTCATTCATTCATTCATTTAGACTTGTTATTTCTGGTGTCTCAACACTTCCAGTCCAGATGAAACAGAAAGCCGAGTGCTATTTCATTCCGAATATTTACATGTTTTCTGTATAGTTGGGTTGCACTGAATGTGTGTTACGCCCCCGTCATTCAGCTAGATGTCCAACTAGCTGACTCTGCCTGACTCAGAGCCCTTGTTACATGAATGGTATAGCCTTCATGGCAGCTAGTTTTGTATGAGCACTAACTCATGCTGCTCCCTCATCCATACAGATCACTGTTCTCTCACCAACACACATCATTCCGAGGATGCAACAATACAGCAGCGCATTGCATATCATTCAGTGGTTGCAGTTGTGCCTCTGGATATCAAAATTGTAGTTGTGTTTTTTTTTAAATAAATGTTTTTTGCTGCATGTTTTGCCAATTTGTGTATAACTTACATATCTTTGTGACAATTCAATTTGACTTCAATTATCTGTTGTTTCATAAGGTAAAAAGCAGCCAGCAAAAAAAAGCAAATATTGTGTTATGTAAATAAACCTCGAACCATTCCTTTTCTCTTCCACTTCCTCTCCAACCATCTTATTTGTAATGCTTCACTCCTGCAGATAAACTTTATACACACATGCACACAAACGCACACCCAGTATAGTTTATTTCCTGTGTAACAAATTATCAATGGATTTATGTGTTTTGAGCGATATGAGGTAAAAACCAAAATTGTTTTACAGAAAGTCAGATGGAACAGAGGGTGTCTGATATTCTGATATTCAAGGTTTATTCTTATGGCAGGGTTTGTGTGTGTGTGCGTGAGCATGGGTGTAATTTATAGAGTATAATCACATTAGCAAGTGAATGAAGAACTAGCTAATAACTGCAGATTGCTTTCTCTGCCTTCACACACACAAACACAAGGGGTGATCACACACAGAGACACACATGAGAAACACCATCCTCTTTATTTTCGCCGAAAAAAAGCAACCATGCAGTCTGGCTAATGTGATTGTCAGACCCCCTCTCTTTCTCTTCTTCTTTTGTATCTGATAGTCTCTTTATTGCCAGCAGGGAAAATAGATTTTTCATATTTATTACTGCAATGACAGAAGGGGAGACAGGGTTGAAGAGATAAACTGTAAACATCATAGAAAATAAAGGGTGGAGAGAATGAGAAAATTAGTACACAGTTAAGGTTTTGTGTTGCGTTTAAAAATAATCTCTCAGATAAAATAATATCTGATGTTTAATCACATCAGTGTCTGCCTGCCTGGATGTGAAATTAACCAGTTTCATGAAAAGTTTATATTTTATTGCACTTCACTGAGTGCAATGGTTTACTGGTATAATCATATTGTCTTACTGGACAGTTTTAAGGAACTGATTTCGATTTGCTTTGCTTGTTCTCAATCCACAGAAGGGAGACCAACAAATTTCTTGAAGAACCAAATTAACCTAACTTAGGTAGGATGGGCTTGTATTGTACTGGTCAAACTAACCTTTAACAACATACTAACTAGGGTTAGGTAGGTTTCCGGTTTTACCCAACCGGTTTCATTTTGTATGACCCGACATTTGTTAGGTTTAGGTGGAGAGGGCTAGCAGCATGCGGCTAGTTAAAAGGAGTCACAAGGGCAGATTAGCTAAGTGCTATGGCTGCTTGCCCGTTGTGTTGTAGTGTTACTAGAGTTAAGAGTTGTGCAAGAGTTGTGCTGCTTAACTACTTCGACCAACATCCACAAGGGAAAACTCTCATCAGTAAAGAGTTGCTGCAGGTCATGCTGTCTAATGTTATGTTACACGCTCGTACTAGAAACTGAAGCCACATTTGGATCAGCTCCTTTTGCCCTGTTAAAGTTACTGCAATATAATGTGAATACTGTACAAATCAACACTTCTTGTATGAGTTTCAAATTAAAAACACTCCAGCGTTTCAATGGACAGAAACCCTTCATGTCAAGGCTTTTACTGTGAAACATTGGCAGGAACGTGTTGTGGAAAATTCATTGACTTGCAAGGTTCCACACTACACTACATAGTGATTGCCATCTTTTCTCAAGTTGTTCTAAGCTTAGTTTTTTTTAAATTATTATTAATTTAATGTTAAACTTTAGAAGAATATAAGTTAAGTTGAATGTTTTTAGTGACGAATGAAAATTTGAGGTTTCAGTTGTTCTGATGGGTTGTGGTGCTGTTAATGTTCTTATTTTATGTTTGACTCGGGAGCAGCTGAGTCACTAGCGACACCTAGGGATAAAAGTCGGTATACCGATCCAGTTTGGTGTATGGCTCAATATCAGGTTTGAAAATGTTTACAGTGGCCCAACCCCAATAGTAACCTCTACCTGATCTAGGTAATGCATTCTGGCTGACTGCATTTAATTCCAGGTCAATAACACATTTTTCTCCTTGGGACTGTAATAGTGTCTAACAACTCAAACTAAACCTTTTAAATACATGCATAATTTAGCTGCTGCTGATTAGTATTTATGATGATATACAGATACGCACAAACCAACATGTTTATTTGAGGATACTGTATGAAGTTCTGCAGTTATTTCCTAGACGCATATTACAACATAAATTATAAACTAAATGCCTAACCTTACCTAAACACAAATGGCCCTATGCATTACATATCTAAAATTTGTTTTTAATAACTGCAAGGATCATTCGAAGTATCCTCACACCCACAATGTGCTCACTATTAAGACAATCTAGCCAAACAATAGTTATGAACATCAAGTCAAATATATTGCAGAAGCACATCTTACTGCAATTGAACACACACTTAACAAAACAGTCAAATTCAGGCCGTCTAGAACATTGACATTTTTAAATTTAAATCAGATCTTAGGTATGTCAGGCTTCAATACTGCTGGCATAGTCTAATAAAATGTGTAAAGTAACTTACAACACACTTATGGATAACAGATATGTAAGACAGAATATTTATTGTTTGGTGACTTAACATAAGTTGATGTCACTCATCTTAAAGCCAAAGTACTTCAATGAAAAAAATACCAGGGTGCCAGTTCACATTTTTTCCCATCAGAATGAATGGGGATAGGAGGTCAGTATTCTAGTCTGTAAGTTAAATGTTCTTTATTTTCCCTCAGGTTGTGTCAGTATGTGTGGCTACAAGTCCCTAACCACCAAAGTAGCAGTATCGAGAGACCACTGGGCATGTTTGTCTATGAGCTAGAGAAAGTGTGTACATCTGTTGTTGTGTGTGAATGTGTGTATCAGCATTTTAGTTTGTTTGTATTTTATTGAGTGGATACTGACCCAAGGCCTGACCTCCACAAACCAGAATTGTCTAAATCTCTTCTTCCTCCAGCCTCACCCAAAGTCCTCTATCCATCTTTCCTTCCCTCCTCCCTTCCTGTCTTCTTTCCACTGGGAGAATGGTAACGCTGTCAATTTCCTGGCTGTTTAGTTTCTTTCCATCCATCTCTCTTTCCCACGAGGAAGGCAGCTTGTGACATGCAAGCCCCTCTGCAAACTGCCTCTCCTCTTACGTTTTTCTCTGCCTGTATTCCCACTCAGAGCAAACTTAAATTCTTTGAGCATTCTCTGCCACATTTTAAGTTGTGTGTGTTATCTATTTATTTAACTATGATTAATAATTCACTTGTCACGTGTAATGTGAAAAGTGAATTATTAATCATAGTTATAACAATAATATAATTTTACCTTTGTAATGCCTGCAGGAATTATATATGCAACTAAACTTTAAGATGAATTCTAAAAAAAAAAGTTTTAATAAATTGTCCTATAGTCTCCTGTAATTAGATTTTTTTTTTCACTTTTTTGCATCAGGATAGAGTGTATCACAATATTTTTGTTATAATTTTGCCTTTGAAAATTAGCCTGTCTAGCTCTATTCTATTTGGCTGCCTAGCACTATTCTAAATAATTTTAGTATGTTAAGAATGTAAAAAAGCTAAACTGCTAGTAAAATTTTGGTAACCCGTGCATTACTAAAACAAACAGAAAATATTGTATTGTAATGTAACTATAGCTACTTTTATTATTCACATCTTAATATGTTTTCTTTTGACCTGTTAAAAATTTTGAATATATCCATATGCAGATGATACTGTGATGCATTTTAATATGAGCTACAGTCACAGTGTGGCACTCAATTTCTCA
Organism: Hollardia meadi; assembly: GCA_037974645.1. NCBI lineage: Eukaryota > Metazoa > Chordata > Actinopteri > Tetraodontiformes > Triacanthodidae > Hollardia > Hollardia meadi. Next base: position 17,860 of record JBBPCS010051019.1, read on the forward strand.
AATGTAAGAGAAATAAGTAAAACTGAAACTTATTTTAGTGCTATTCCGTCCAAAATCAATACATCTTTGTCAGTTTACTTCAAAATGAAACCAGCCACATTTGATCAATTTAACAGCCATGCAAACACCCCACTCACTCTGGTATTGTTATTTAGTATTTTAAATGGTATATTTACTTTATTTCTCAGGCATCCGTTTCTCTTATTTCAATGCTGTTTCATCATGCTGTGTCTACTTAATATTCATATGATCATCAGACTCACGCAGTCACCCACACTCCTGACAAATGAGCATCTATAACCATAAACCATAAAGTTGATTCAGTTTATTTTCCTGACTGGGTGGGTGGTAGTGGGGTTGGGGGGTTGAACATGTAGCTGTCCTATGATTCATGTGGAGACCAATTTCTGACTTCGAACAGGTTGATTGAGGACTGTTTTCCAACTGGAGAAAGAGTTATCCCAAAGCAGAATAGAGCAGAATATAGGAAATAATTAGAGATATTTTTTAGTGTCTTAAACTTACTATCTTCCTTTTGTTTTACATATATCTGCCCGCCTGTGTTTTGCCAACAAATGTATACCGACAAATGTAACTCACAAGAGTAAGACGATGGCGTACATCCTAGTACAGACACTTATATTATGTAGCTATGCAAGACTTACAATGTGGGTTTAAGATTAAAGTTGGAAATTATTTTACACTTAAATTAATAAAGAGTTAAATTAATCACAGTTTACCAAAACACTTAAATATAAGAAAATAAGCTTTGGTTATCTTTGTCACTAAAATTTAGTTGATTATTCTTTTTTGTAACCTACTGTCATGGAAGGAGCCACATGTGTAACTGTTTCAGTACTCATATGAAATGAAATGAAACCAAATGCGTTGTTGTTTGTAACCGGCAGGAGGCAGCAGTGCACTTCCATTCAATGAAGCCGCGCCGCAAATAAACGGGGACTTGACAGACGCGGAATTAGGACCGACCAGCCTATT
>JBBPCS010051086.1:0-18846 GCA_037974645.1 Hollardia meadi
TGGTGTCCTGACAACATTACTGTTAAGTATAATGGCGGTCCAGCCATATACTAGGTTTCACCTAGTCTTGTTTTTTTGCTGGTTTCAGCTTCTCAAATGTGATGATTCCTTTCTTGATCATATATAATTAGTAAGCTGAACATGTTTTGACAACACAAGTAATGTGAACGCATCACCCCGGTGGCTGTGGGAAATTAGAACAGGCTTTTTTATAACACAAAAGAAGCAACCAATTTATTGAGAATAAATTCATCAGATTAATCAATAATGAAAATAATTCTAAATTGCGACTCTTGATATCACATTTCAGCTCTATGCCACTCCATTTTTTGCACTTATTTCATGAACTTTGTGGGTCTAGAAGTGAGGGTGTCGTACACCAAACCTCTTTCTCATTCTGGATTCTTTCACATTTTGCCTTTGACCAGCAGCCAGCAGTCAAATACTGGTGTGGAGACGATTTCTGCTTCTGAACACACTGAAGCTGCATTTGATTCACTGCACTGTCTCATGTAAAATAGTAATACTGTACAGTCATATGATTTGATACGGCTGCCTTTGAAGTTAATGAGCACTTAACCCATTGATTTTTATAGTCAGACAGTTAGGGGAAGCATGATCAGCATGTGAGAGTGCCGTCTGCATTAAAAAATGCAAGACAAGGGAATGTGGGCCTCAACGGTGATGACACAGCACTTCCTTCAAATGCAACAACTTAGGAGCTTACGAATGTAACACAGAACCTAAAGCTGGTTCCTTTTGACTGAACCAAACCTATCCTGTTTAGTCACTGTGTTAGTGAATATGTTCATATGCTGCATTTTTGCTTCTGAAAGGAGAGAGAGAACTTGTACCAAAACTATCAACCTACTTGCTGTAACTGATCTCAGCTGCGGGGCTTTAAAGGCAGTGATGCAGCACTGTAGTGAAACCTTACCCGTTAGTTGCTGTTCTTCTTCTCTGAGCAACATGACACAGTTTGTTCTGTCAGACATATCAGCACTGCACAATGTTCAGCTGATAGAACCCGCAGGATATAGATGTGTGTGTCAGGCAGTAAAGAGCTGACACCACAGATTGTTAAAAGCTGAATTTGGGAAACCTCTTCCTATCGTGACAATAATAGAAAACTTTAACATATTTGTGCTGAAACAATTAGTCATTAATACTTTTACTTACCAATCAAATTTGATTGTAACAGTTTGTTATATCTTTATTATTATTATTATTATTATTGTAAAATTCTTAGATTTTGGACAGCTGGCCATTCAAAACAAGCAATTTCAAGACATTAAAATGTTGTTTTTCACTGTTTTCAGATGTTTTAAACACTAAAGTCTAAATCAATTCATTGAAAAAATAATCTGCAGGGTAATTGATAAGGAAAAGAGTTGTTACCTACAGCCTTGAAATATTTGAGTAGCCATTTCAGGTCTGAAATGATTAGTCGATTAATTAATTCATCAAATTAATGGTCATTTCTTAAGGAAAATCTAATCTTTCATAATGACCTGCTTCTCAGATGTGATGATTTGCTGCTTTTCTCATTTTTATAAAATAGTAAATTTAACATAATTGTAGTCTATGGGAATTTTTCATTCATTTTCTGATATTTCTAAGACCATATAATAATAAAAATTACGATTAGTTGCATCCCTAAAATATGTAATGACAAATTTTTCATGCCAGCTACTGGTTTTAAGTTACCTGAGTCCTACAAAGAAGGCTAAACTAGGCTATTTCTATAAACCTCTGCCAGACCATGAATGTACCTCAAGATACCCAATGATAATGAGATTACACAGTTTCAGTCATTTAGTACCATTTTACTTTATATAAACCTGTTTGAAGAGCTACTTCCTGGCAGCAATCCTATCAAGTTTGTAAATAACAGTGAAATAATGTGTGTCCTCACATACAAATTAGCTTCCTGACGAGCAGGAAAAAAAGTAGCTTATCATCACATTCACGGCTTGATAAGGATGTTTGTATTAGCCGCCTGTGGAGCTAACAAACTAACTAGCCATTTAGCTTGTTATTTAGCTAGCTAACGTCGCTGGGGCTAGCAGATAACGTTGACTACAAGTGTAACTAGTTAGTTACATGCTAATAATTTGAATCAAAAACGTAATAAGCCACTTAGCTCGACAACTTACCTAAAGATTTGGCTAACAAGCACTACAGGTAACGACCATTCATATGTTTTGATAACACATTGGTCAAACTCTGTTTTAGCACACAGTGATTCTCCTACACTGAAATTAATTATAAATACATGACACCAGTAGGAAAACATAATTGACTCTACTCACTTTGCCGACAATGTGTTGATAGAGCCTGTGACGAGCATAAGTCCCGCAAGGAACAGCTGGTATTTTGTCCAAGCCATGCCGGACGTGTGAACGGGACAAACACACCAGGTACTGACGACCACCGAGTTGGTTTTTGTTCACAGAGAGATCCAGGTTGTTATTCACAAATTCTCCCCTCCTCTGCGCTTAAACGCCACATGACAGCTCAGAGTCAGCTGACCGCTGCGCGAAATACACGCCGCATTCACCTCTGTCGGAAAAAACACAATTGACCGAGACAAAGGAAGGTATGAGTGAAACTTACACATCAAAGATTTATTTAAACGAAGATGAACATAATACTTTATAATAAATCTGTTTTTAATGGTCTAATTGTGCATACAAGTGTACATTCAGCAAATCCAGGCCTCCTCCCTGAACTTTAAAAAGGTAGCCCACGATACGACGAAAATCTTCAAAGCTCTTGATGCCTTTGTGATGTTTTATGCTCCATTTGCTCTTGTGTTCTAGTCTGTACTTCATGGCTAAGTTGCATATAGCTTTGTAAAACGCACAATGCAAAGTTTGTGAAAATAGAGTAGTGAAACGAAATTAGTCATGTGTTAGAACTAGGACAATTGGTCAACATTTCTAGTTTAAAAAACACTCATATACATTTGTGAGTTTAGCATATATATAAAAATGTATTTTTATTTTAAACTGAAGTATGACCACAAAGTTAATTCTTGATCTTATAAACAACAACAAAAGCTGTCCATTCAGAAGATGTTCCGGTGCTTTTGATCATATCACATGATCCTCATCAGTAGATGTAGATGTTGTCATGGAATTGTATATTACTTAATTAATTAATTAAAATAATTTCCATTTCCATTAACTTCTGAAAGTGCGCAGAAAATCTCCAATTCATTGACTTTTGCTGGATGGTGGCCCGCCTGACTGATGAGTGGTAACCACCTGTGGACCTGAAACCCCTCCGCTCCCTCTGGACCACTCAGGCTGGATGGGCAAGTGGTGGAAAAAAATCTTGAAGTACCTGGGCACTGAGATCAACCACCTTCTGGCCTTAACAAAACATGCTGACGGTCTACAAAAAAGGCCCAACAGCAGATATTATGCCTGAGGAGGCTGAAAATTTTTAATGTCGGACAGGACATTTTAACAGCAGTGTACTGGTCACTCGTTGAATTAATCCTGACATTTAAAATTGCATCCTGGTGCAACTTCCTCAAAGAGAAATGCATCATCGAGCACACAACCGATCACTTCAGGGATCACACTATTGTTCCCCTGTTTCAGTTCTTCCATCTGTTTCTTAGAGGATAACTCCTACATGCTTGCAGCTAGAAACATGGTTCCAAAACTAAAATGGTCAGCACGTTTATGACATGTGCTACTTTAAGTGCTGATACCTATAATGCTTGATTTTATAGTAATGTTTTAGGCATTTTAAAATGAATGGGATCCTGTGGGAGTACAGATTCAACTTTCTTCAAACCCACTCAACTTTAAAAGCTCACTGAGCCAGTATATGTGCAGCCACAGACTCCATTAAAGCATTAAAATACTCACAAAACTTGAATCTTTCAATGTCATACTTTTCATTTGATAAAAAGGTTTAGTTAAGTAGTTTTTTAACTGTAAAAAAAAATGGTTTTACAGCTTTTCTGAGTTCATCAGTGTGCCTAATGACCAGAGAGGGTGGGGAGTAGAGGATTTTGGAGATAATATGGAAAATATTTCTAAACTGCTCCCAGTCGTGCAGATTTAACTCCACAAGCACATAGTAGACATCAACTGTAGTCACAAGCCTCATCTTTCTCAAAATGCCAAACATGTAACTAAACTGAGATTTCATTTTTGCGATTTTAACCTTAATTGATAGGTAACCTGCCATCAAGCTCCCATTCACTGCAATAGAAACTGCAGACTGGCTTTCTCCTCAGCTCCCCAATTCCCAAAATTGCAATATCTTCCTTCATGTTTGGTGTGTGCAAAAGTGATACTGTACATACTGTACTGTATATTCATGCTTAGATACTCAAGCTCTGACTAAACATACCAAAAGTACAACTAAAAAGCTTTGTTTTTAGGGCAAGACACTTTTTCTTCAACAAAACATAAAGTTGGGGATGTCAACGGTTGCCCATGTGAATAACGGAGCGAACACAACATTAAATCTATCTCAGATATATTAGTCTAAACCTGTTGCTCCGAGAATTTACGTTTAGAACTTATGTGGAAAAGAGCAGAGTAGTTGTGATCCTTTACAGCGTCTGGCAGGAGTTCAATGTTTTTGTAATGAAAATACTATAATAGGTGTTACATGATCTGCTTTGTCATCGTGTCCCACCCAATTCACTTAATAGAGGTTTTGCACATAATAAAATACGAGTTTACGAGGAGTCATTAAAGGCAGCATGACATGCATCATGGACAAACAGCAGGGGGAGTCAAAGACCACATAGACCATCTTGGATTTGAGTGGGACCACAATAAATTGTCCCCTATGTGGCCTCACATTGCTTAAAAATAGAACATGCACATGAACATTTTCCATGAGGACGTTGTCTCGTAGTGCTTATGTCATTTCTAGGCTTTTCAAAACCTTCAAATGAAAAGTAAAAGAAAAATTAGTTTACAAGTTAAGTTAGCAATGTGCCTTACAGGCTGATCCATATGTGTCATATGAGACAAATGTTTCCGCAACACCAGGAACAGAACTGCAATTCTGTGATACCTTTAGCACCGCACCCACCATACTGAAGGAAATAAAATATCGCACAAGATTAGTATTATTTCCTCAAGAAATATGTTCTTCCCTCCTTGTTTCACTCTTCTGATTTTACAATTGGGTCATCCTTGATTTCTGGAAATTAGACTGGCTGAAGTGTTGGATAAAACAAGTTTATATCTACTACAAGGGATACACAATGATGAAATCAAACTCAAAATAAGTCCAAAGAGCCCTAGATGTTTCAATTAGCATTACACAACAATATGAACATATTTAAGTAAGAGGATCACTTAAGTCTGCAGTCTGGGTATCACTAGGATACATTAGGACGCATCTTCTTGGGACCATGAAAGACTGTACAAAATTCATATTGAGATATTTTTGTCTGGACCAATGGGTTGGTCCAACCAATATGACCAATTGCCATCCCAAGAAAAAAAAACGAAACGGTTTATCCTCTTTGGAGCATGAGAGCACAAAGTTGATATTTTGACCTGAAGGTGGCACAACATAACCCAAAGGAAAAGGTTCATCCTCAGTGTTATATGCCTGTTAGATTTTGATATTTCAGGGAGAAAGTTAAGGGGAGGAACAACGTAAGCATTAATATTCAGCGTCTGGGACTGAATTGTCACGGCTTCTGCCAGAAACACTAGGAGCAGGGATTTTTGGACCCAGATGCAGAGACAGCAGGCAGAGCAGATTCTTCGAAAAATATTTATTAACTCAAAGGACAAAAGGCTTACAGGGTGTTGAAGCAGGCGAGGGTGAAAACCAAAGTAGCAGTCCACAAAATCAGAGTCCAAAATCCAAAATCCAGAAACCAAGGTAATCCAAAATCAGAGGCAAAAACACAAGGAGCACGAGGAAAAGGCAGGAACAGGGAACACTCAGGAACCAAGGCACACGGCAAACGCATACAACAAACTGACAAAGACCAAGGGGAAACACAGACTTTAATACACAAGGAAGGGCAGGTTAACAAGGACCAGGTGAAACTAATCACAAGGACTACCAAATAAAACAAGAAATAACAAACCAGAAACTCAAAATGACAACACAGGCAGCAAACACAGGAAAATAAACCCCAAACCACAACAGGAAATAACACAAACCATCACATGAAAATCAACAACAAATGTCATGGCCATCTGGCCAATAATAACAGGCAACAAAACCCATCCATGTTTGCATCTTTGGGTTAAGCTGCTCGGGGTGGGCGGATCGATACCTAAAGTATTAATACTACCATTACTAAGTCTTGAGGTTCAACAGGGTTCATCTGTAGCAGCCATGAAAAAAATATGAGTGCCCAGAAGCATTATCATTTCACGCTGCATGGCCTGGAAACATTTGATTGACGGCCAGCCTCCAGCGGTGTGAGGTTGGACCTGCGGGAGAGGGAAGGTGATGGAGGAGCACTTTGTGTACACACAGCTCATCTGAGGCCATGTGACACAGTCAGCTGAGCAGCCGGTCACAGCTTGTTACGAGGCGTCATGTCCACCTTTCTGCACTGCAGCACAACAGTCCAAACTGAGCCGACCACAGAATTATTCACGATCACGACTCAGCAATGCTCACCTGTGCATACTGTACACAGATATCACTGCTGAACCCATGACTCCGTGCTGTTATGTAACATGTTCATCATGCACTGTGCAGAGCAAAGCCGAGGTCTGTTCAGATCAAAGATCACCTGCTGACAAATGTAGTCAGTGACGTAATTCATCGGGCGGCTTTAAATCTCTGTTAAATCTTTTTAGATATTTTCCTTTAATTGTAAACATGCAACTTTATCTTAAGAAAGATATGTAAACTATATCACAGAATTCATTTTTATCATTGCAATCCAACAATTTTCAAATATGAGCAATACATTTGATTCTGATGTGGGTTAAGTAATGTAATCATCTTTTTCACCCCTCTGGAAGAGTTTACCTGGAGGTCACTGTGGAGCCACATTGATTTAGAGCAAATAAGTTAATTAACCATTAGGATCAGCAGGATCAGTGGTTGTGTGCAATATTACCCAATAGGATCAATGCACTTTAATGTCTAAGGAAAGAAGTAGATACAATCAAGAAAGTTGACACAAAAATGTTTCATAAGGCTTCAATGAAGAATGAAATATGTTGTGATGCCCACTGCTTGCCAAAAAAAATTGACTGTGTTGTTCAAGTAGAGTAATGGCTGAATTAGGTATTGATCTCGAAGTCATTTTGTCTGATGGATCAGCAGCAATGAGACTCATTGTCCCTAAAGAAATCAAATGGCAGTAATGAAAAAAAACAGACAATACAATACGACAACAAGAATCTTTTCCTGGAGCTGAGAATGAGACCAAAGGTTTTCTACTGGACCAACTCTACATCACCGAAGGGAGGTTTTAAGCTTCAATGTCATGATATCTGATGTATGGACATTTTCAGTATTTAGAAACAAAGCTATGCTCCTTTTAGAGGTAAACTATATAACTGTTTTTTCACCCACTCTCAACTGCAACATGTTCTGTTAATATTACCAAATTAAGTCATAATTACACCTCCTTTTAATCCAAGTCCAGTGATTATTTTCCTCCTTGACACAAATAGTTAATATATACTTTTTAATTTAACCATATTTTCTAGTTTTTAACTGAGTTTGACTGCAGTATGGCCTGCCCTGTTAAAAAAAAACTATTCTACTTTTGGAATAAAAGTCAAATTAGTATTAATTTATAGATATAGAAAACACATTTTTAAAGCATTCAAATGACACAAATGATTAAGATATTTCTCCATTATTCCATTACAGAACAGGGCTTGCAGCAACACAAGTATAGCCCATGTTTGGCAACAGCAACACATGGACAGATAATGTGTGAGGGTGAGTAGAGTGAGATGATCACTGTAATTTGCTCTGAGCAGAAACAAAAACCAGGACTAGCAATACAACAGCTTCTTTAAATAATAATTACACCAATCCCTGAACTGACAGTAGTGTGTTCAATGTCGAATAAAATGAATTATGAAATATCAAATGAAAATCATTGCCGGGTGGGAATCAAAATCAGTCTCTGTGGCAAGAAAATTAAAAGCCTAAACATAAATAACAGACTTTTATCTCATGACTTTACTGTTGGCTTTACATCACAAAATCTCTGACGCAGCCACGCCTGACCTGTGACCCATTGTCCCTCCTGTCCTGTCGTCTCCTCTCTATCATCTACTGTATCAGCGGCGCACCAGTACAGTTGTCGTGATTATGCATCAGCCACTGAGGGCTGTCATTGGTTATGCAATTGCTTTCCGGTGGTGCTCAGCGTTCCAGTGTAGATGCTCTTTTAAGTCCCCGTGTGGCCTTAAGAGGCCATCAAACACGCAATAATTTTTAAGGAAGCTCATCCCTTTGAAGGATCTCAGTAGCGGAGGATTGAAAGTATTCTCGACACAGAAAAGAAATATCCACCTTCTGATGGCCACCTGGGGATTGCATTTCACTTTTCTTTCCCATTGAGCCCACTCATTATTAATGTTAAGAACCTCTCAAATCTCAATAACAGAGCCATCATTTGCATGGCACTTACTGTTGCACATGACCTTAGACAACCCCTCCACCCATTTTTCACTCTACTACTAACTGGTCGCAGATACATTTCCAAAGATGAAGATTAACTTGTTTAGTGTTTTTTGAATGTCCTAACAGTGAAACATGTAGTGCTTTTTGTTTTTTCTTTCCTCATACTTGTATCTTAATGCATCATTCTCTCGAGAGATTGATTGAAAAAGATCAAAATAGTGACATAAAAATGATGGTTTCTATGTCAGCCAGTTATGCACATTTGCAATCCTTGGATGCTTCGAACTCACTCACTTTATGGTCTTTCATACAACCAAGACACCTAAAGCTTTGTTTATATATATTATCTTGCACATACTGTAAAACCAAATTCTCTTAAGCATAAAGCAGAAGCTTACTAGTGGTGTAATGTTTTCTTGTTTCAAACATAAAGTATGGCTGGAATACTTTGTACAGCTCAATACAGTTAAGTCAAGGGGAGGGTTAAAAGAAAATACAATTGAAGTTGATGAGGGTTTTGCTTTGTTAAAAGGTGAAACATATGATTCTACCCTTATTTTCACATACAGCGAGCCAGCAAACTCTAGTGTATGGAGCATGAAAAAAGATATAGAACGACAGGTCCGAAGTAGCTAATTGGCAGAAACAGGAAGATTCCCGGTGGGCCGGGCTGGTTGTTGGGCCTCAAGGGCCAATGAAAGTTTGCTTAAGGCTTAAGTCAGTCTTTTTCTTGTCTTGACGTTCCACATTATCGGAAGTTTTTAGTCTTGGTACATGCAAATAAACAGAAGTTCAATGAAAATGATCAACAACCAATAGGTGCGTTCTATCTAGCATCAGGAAGCGGCAAACTGAGCAAACAGCAGAAGTTGTGGAGTGAACGGGAGTTCCTCTTTGACACGTCCTCCCATTTTTACCACAGAGTCCAGAGGGAAAAAAGCAGAAATTGCTGCAGCCCCGAAATCCCTGGTGAGTATGCTATGTGCTATAGCTAACTAGCCAACCACTGGGGGCTATTTGCAAGCTAACGTTCGCTACTGAAATGTTTACAAATATATTGGAAAATCCTTCACAATCCTTCACATGTATTTAAAACAGAGGGAGAACGTTGATGGGGAAGATTAGTTTGCTACTACAACCAATGTATGTACAGTATATATTCTGTTATTTCAGTTGAGGAGGTGAAAACCCAGTTTGTCTTTGAGGACTCCGTGTTACAGTCTGCAGTACCACCTGCTGAGTGGAAGAGGAGACGAGCCCCGCACTTCAAAGCAGTGGCGGATGAAGAGAAATCTTGACTTTCATGCAATTTGAAAAAGAATGATACATTTTGCAGTGAATGTGTCTATTAAATGGTGATGTTCTCATTGTAATAGATAGAGAGAAGAAGTTATTATTATTGCAGAAGTTATTCCTATTGTGTAATAATTTGTGCAATAGTATAGTGTGAAAGTTTTATACAAAGAAACGTTCAATCTATTCAGTTTTACCACCAGCTCTAACAATGAGAGAGATACCACTAGTCACTGTAAATTGTAAATGATGATGAACAACAAGGTTGTAGAGAATAGTGCATGCGGACATCATAAAGCTATAATTGAATGTACAATATCATGACGTGAGGAGGGGATGACATTGTTTTGGGTGCCGCTTGTGATTTTTCCTTCTGCAAATGCGTAAGCTAACGTCTGCTAAAGTAAGTTAGCTTTGGTCAACCTTGTTTCCATATGTAGCCAGAGGACAGTTGTAACTCCCAACAGCTGTCCGATTTCCTTCCAAACCTTATAATGTTTGAGGATATCCTTATGAAAAAGGTGCTATGGCTCATGTAAGATGTAGTCTCTCATTGTCCATGTTGACTGCTGACTGGAAGGACTTCAAGGACGTCAAAATCAATTTTGACCTGTTTTTACTTATTCTAAATAGGTTGCAGGTGCAGCAAGTGCGGCGAAACTTGCGAAAATAGAACTAGCGACTTTTTTGAACAAGCGACAAGTCGCTTAGCCTGTTCGCTGACATGCGGAGCAGGTTAGGACATCTTCATTGGGAAAAACTGAAGCATCTGATGTCCTTTGCAACTTCATTTTGTATAATGTTTTTAATCAGTTTTGCCTGTTTTGTTGGTACCATGAGTGCAATTCTGGTGCATTTGCATTTTAACATTACATTGCTTGTTCATTTGCATTTTCCACTGTAAATAAACACAACATGATTATAAGAACTTTTTATTGTACCACATGTCTTATTTTGGGGGGTGAGTGTGATTATTGGAAAGAAGGATGTCAATTGTATTTAGTTTTCAACCCTCGTGCTTCATTATAGAAACCTTCATCAGGGCTATTTTGAAATCTTGTCACTGTTGCCACTGATTGAAACTTGATCTTTGCTAAAGATTCTTAAGACTGACTGTCCATTCATCACTAAATTGACCAGTTGTTAAATCAATACCGTTTGGTTAAAGGCACAGTATGTAATTTCTGCCACTAGGGGTCTCTCAATCAAAACAAAACAAAAGATGTGAGTAGCGTGGGATCACGTAAATTGTCATACTTGTCTTCAACAACCACCATTGTTGATAAAGATGTTAAATAATGTATTGGAGTTTTACTCGCGTTACGTTTAGTCATGTTTGCCGTCTTCCTTCCTCACTCTCTGACTCTATTGGAAGTTAGGGCGACAGGAGGCCAAATGAAACCCGCCTTTACCTTAAATAAAATGCCACATTTCTCTGTGTTTGAACATTGTTGGAAATATTTGCGATAATGTGCACAACTCAACACAATATATAACGAAGGCCCTGACATTTTTTGACATGGTATTGTGGAAATGTTACCTTTAAAGTGTTTTTTGTTGTTCTTTAAGAAATATCTTTGGCTATGATCATTTTGAGTATGATTGCAAGATTATCATTCGTGTTATTAATATCATCATTAATCCCTCTACAAATCACTGTCCCGAATCCGTGTCACATTCCGTGTTGTTGTTCTTACACAACCACTGTGTATGCATTTCACAGCAATCACTTCAGCTCATATCTGGGCTGATTATCTAACCTTTGAGGAGCTTCGCGACAGTGCCAGGGTGTACGAGGGTTCGGAGGGCCTGGCAAAATTTTTCCTGCAGATCTTCTTGGAGGACACTTAATCACAAGTGACACAGGGACAGCACTGCAGTTTTGATGTTAATCCAAGCTGAAGTCAGAAACATTTCTGAGGCTCTCTGCCGCTCTTCTAGATAAAAGGGCATAGTTGATGTTGCCCCACGAAGGCTGAGACGTGATACCTATTTCAGTCATTTACACACACCTTAGGCGTAGAGTGATTAGTACAAAACTGGGCTATACTCATCCAAGTAATTTACTGTCAAGCTTTGAAACCTGCCATAACACACATCATCTGTAGGATTTCCCTGTTGTTCTGGAACGTGTTGCTCTACTTGGCACAGTTTTCTTGCTCTCAATGTTGTTACAATATAAGGTGTTAATATATCCTCAAGATGCACATTTTGTCTATCTCCTGACCTGAATCTATTCTTAACTTCTAAAATTTGTATGCACAAACACAATTAACTTTTTTTTTCTTTTTTTTTCTGGCTGTCAAAGCAGAGTTCCAAGGTTGACATATGACAGAGCCTCCCTGAAGCTCTGTCTACTCTTGTAAAAGCGGGTGTTGCTTTTTCAGTTTTGAAATCAACGCACTCTGACATTAAAGAAAGAAAAAAGCAAAGGTAAGATGAACGTAAAATATGGATTTATATTTTGACAAACTGCTTGAATTCCTCCTTAACAGCCTTGATCCTGAACGGAGATATCCAATGATTGTCTTGGGGTATGAAATGAATACGGACTTTAGTAGATTGGATTCTGTGAGTGCAGGAGGTTCATGTTCTCTGATGTCTAATAAAGAAATAGAAATAGAATTTGAATCCATTTACAAGTTCAGATAATTTGCTTTGTTGTTTTAAGACTAGTGCATGTAACCAATTGTTATGTCTTAATATATTTAAGAAAAATATATCTATTAAAATATATCTACTCTAGAAAATGTAATTGTTTTTTGGGTTTTTTTGCACCCATATATAACTGTTGATTGTTTACATTAAGGTAGATGTCCTAGTTTACATTCTTCATTTAAAGCATCACTATCAGAGACTAAAGGAGTTTATGAGATGTATTAGAGCAGTGGTTCCCAACCTGTTTGGCCTGTGACCCCGTGAAATGAAGTAATGTCTATGTGCGACCCCTTTTTCCCTGGCTGCATATGTCTGCCAGTTAGGAATGATTTTTATTGGAATAATTTCTAGAGGTAAAGTTGTCCAGTTATTCATGAGTAAAAAGGCAAAAGCTGTGAAGATATAAACACAGTTTAGTGGATCATAACTATGTTTTATTCTGCATTCCTATGTAGTTTGTCATCTTGTGCGATCCTCCATGGAAACCTGCTGACACTGAGATACTGCATTTTTAGGCTTAACATTTGGGATTAATTAGGTGCAGTTTAGGCTCAGGAAGCATACCGGCTCATCAATTTCTTAATGATTATTGGTTAAGTTTCCAAACCCTCCTGTGCATATTTCTAAGTGTCCTTGAGCAAAAGACTGTATCTGAAGTTGCTCCCGATGGCTGGAGCAGTTCCTTGGATCCCAGCAGCAAGTTTTAAAAGCACTGGAAAAGCACCATATCAGTGCAGAGCACCCACCATGATTTACTGATTTGGTGGAGTAATATGAAGATTTGTTTGTTTGTTTTTTGTTTGTTTGAAGGAGAATCAAGCGTAGAGGTATAAAAATTTTCCTACCAGTAATTTGAACAAAACATTGCAAACATATAAAAGTGAAATGAACCATGCGGTGTTTTCTATACCAAACATCAAAATTCACTTCCTTATATAATGCTTCGTGTTGGTCACAGACTGGACATCATGACGTGGCTCAACCAGTGAACTAGTGAACTAGTGAAATCAGTAACAGCTCTGTCTAGGGTTCCCGCTTGCCGCCCCATCTCAGCTGACGGCATTAACTGATCTGAGGAACATCTCGGCAAGTGCCAACAGCTTGTTCGGTCATGGGGCCACGCAAGCAGAATGATTACAGAGGAGATGGGAGGCGGGGTGGGGGAACGGGAGGGGGTTAGGAGGCAGCAGAGCTTTGCCGGAGGTCACGGTTATGTAACACCACTAATGTCAGACCATCGCATAAGATGAGACCCTCCCCAGCATCCCTGTTGCTGGATGCCATTTTCTCTTTACATCAGTGGAGATAATCACGCTCTGAGGTAATCACGATCTGAAACGTCCAGTTGATTGAGGTGTAAAACGAAGCTGGAACAGGGTCATGTGTTCTGACTTTTTACTGTTTTTTAAAAGTGTGCCATTAAATCCTATCTATCATCTTTGTAGCGCCTTTTTCTGATTGATTTGGAAACAATTATACAGCACATGAAAAGCATCAGAATGAGCATTCCTCCTGTGAGCGCTTTCACATTTTACCAATAACATAAAAAAAGCAAGTAAGAGAGAAGGCGTGACAGCGAGGAAGTCATAGTTGTCATAGTGTTGTGCCAGGAGTTACCCGACACTAAGACAGCCATCTCAAAACTTCATCTGCTGACAGAGAGATAAAAGCTCCTGGTGTTTGCAGCAGAACATTAGAACAACATCAATCTTTCTGAATTCTTGGTCTCTAAATGTCATCAAATAGGAGACGAGCTACTGTATCTCCACAAAGAATATATCAAGTGTTGCCATATTTCTGTCTTTTGTGTTAAAAAAAAAATCCCTTTTATCATCCTGTTATATATTGATTTTTGATGTAATGGACACCCTGCAAGTATGTGTTTACAATCTATTATGTTGCTGATATTTAGAGAGGCCATGAATTGCTGTATTGACGACACATTGACACTCAATTACTAGACTCGATTTTTGGAAAACAAGTTTTGGCAACACTGATCCTTTTTATCGCTTGCCAGTAAAGTAATCTGAACTGAATAGAAATTGAAATTGAAAGGCAAACAACAACGACTACGTTCAGGCGAAAGTGATCGGATTTCTCAGATGTGACAGGTTTTTTTTACACAACAGTGTGAACAGCACAAATTGCATAGAATCTAATCTTTTCAATTTTTCAATTTCGATTGGGCCACCGCCATATGTGGTCCTAAACGTATCTGATTCCTGCTGTGTGAATTCATGTGGCTCTCCAGTGAGCACGCTGACATCGCTGTTACATCATTATTCATCAATTTCAGCAGTGGTGGACAGAGCCAAATGTGGAGGATCGCAGGCAGCATCTGGGAGACAGGAGGTTGCAAATTTATTTTTGCTGTTGGTCAGCAGCATGCTTGTTGGAAATGTGGGGTCATGATTAAGTTCTGTTCACACTGATGTCAGATACAGGTCGCGTACAAAGATGTCAACAGTCAAGGCAAAAGATAAGATTTGACTTTCATCTGTAGTGTGAACAAAGAGAGCAGGGCAAGAGGCTTTTTGATTACATCTCTTTGTGTTGAGAAAGGAAATGTTGGCTGCAGGTACTTTGCTGTCAATGCACGGCAAAAAGAAAACACTTTAGAGAGGCTTTCAGAAAACTGTTCCTGAACTGACATCAGGAACAGAAGACGTTCACGTGCTGATTTCACAACAACATACAAGGAGCAACAATGGCTGATTATGAACACTGTCTCAATTTTGATTTCACTTTATTGACTCTGGCATTGAGAGGTGGTGTTGTATCGACATCTGGACATCATCAAAATGTTATAGCAATGCCAACATGAGTCAACTGTCTGAGCTTGCAGTCACACATTAAAATGCTGATACCTTGCATTCATGGCTAAACAGTGCAGAATAAACTGTTCATCTTTAATTAAAGGGATAGTTCCACATTTTGGGAAATATGCATATTCTCTTTCTTGCCTGGAGTTGGGAGATTGAAGCCACACTTACAGTATATCTTCGTGGTAAATATGAAAATACAGCAAGCTAGCTTAGCTTAACATAAACTGCAAACAGAGGAAACAGCTAGCCTGGCTCAGACAATCAACATCCTCATGTATGCAAGAAAAGCAAAGTGGTGTCTTTCTCAAGCTACTGAAGAAGTTAAATTAAATAAATGTGTAGCTGGAAAAATAAATCGTCAACACAACTGTTTCTGAAGCTTTCAGCCACATCTTGTGACTTTCTTCACCACATGGAGTTTCTCAGTTGTCATGGAAATGGTTTATCATGTGACCTAAGTATGAAATGGTTCATGTGCTAAGGGTGATAACTGTGTCAAGAATCTTTCTGCTTCTGAATCTTCACGCTTAATAAGTAAATAAAAATGTATATGAAGCAGAAAATAGAAGAAGAAAATAGAATCAATACATAAAATCTTGTAGCAGATGAGAAATAATAAAAACACAAAAGAACACAGGAGAAAGGAGAGGATTTCCATTTTAGACTTGAGGATTGAATTGTCAGGTCTGTTTGATGGCATCTTTTTTAAGTGGCAACAATTGGTGTGACCTTTGAGTGTTTCTTTTTTTTTTGCTATCACCCTAAAGAAAGCAAATAGAGTGAAGATGAAAAACCACAAACTGAGTGATGAGGAAGAAGCAGGATGGCAAGGCGTGGAATTTGTAATTTTGACAATGACATGTCAGTTGGTAATACACAACATCTTGTTTCTTTCCTCTGGAGAGATGGTGTAAGCACATAAAAAGACATTTCCTCTCTGTGTGATTAACAACAGAGAGTGGAGCGGACCATTAATGGCATTCTCCGCTCGTGAGATAAAGCTCCTGGCAGACAGGCGGATTTTCAGCTCCCTGTGAAAAATGAATGGGCTTAATGCAATGCAATGGTACCGAGATGTGAGAGGAACTCAATACTGGACATCCCAGGGTGGAGATTAGAAAACTCATCACCCACTAAACAACCACCGTCAGCCTCCCCGCTTTCATTTATTCCTGTGAATATGCTCCGCTACCTCTGAAAAGGACTCATCCCGAGATTATTCTGTGGAATAATGAGTGTATTCTACAAGTTGCCAATCTCGGGAGACAAAGGAGTGGCAGGAAAAGCGGGAACGAAATGAAAGAGGAGATGATTGTGTGGTTTCAAATATTGATTGTTCACTTAAGAGGAAAAATGAATAGTGAGAATTTCGAGTCAGACTCGAGTCAAAAATTTAAAGACTGGAGACTTGCTTGACTCGACTTCACTTTGACTTCATGTCACTTGGCTTGCCTTCAACTCAAAAGCACTTGACTTTTCTATTGACTATTTGTATTTTTGTCGATATTGAGAAGTTACTTTTTCTTTTTTTTTCTTCTTTTTTTTAAACATGATTGATTGGTAAATGTACTCAAACCTGGCAACCTACTAGCAAAATAATGATAATAATTATTCCATGATACCAAATGATAAAATTTGGGTTGAAGGATTATGTTGTCAATGATATTAGTAAGAAGAAAACAGCAGTGTGCATCACTACAAAACCCACAGAGAAAGGTAAGTGAATATGTCTAACCGAACCTAACCTTAAGTTTAATTACGTTGGTCTTGGCTTCAAATCGATTATGCATTTTATTGAGAAGCAATAATGTAAAAGACAATCAAGGGACTGATTTTGGGTCATATAACCAGCTGCCTGCTAATGGCTTAATTGTTATAAGTGTACCGTTAGCCTGCTCATGACATGCCACTGTAACGTTACCTATTCTCCGCTGTTTTGCACCTCTTGAATATACCATTCATTTGATTTGTGTGCCCACTCTGTTACAATCAGTTTCTGTGGTTTGGTTGTTATATATCCGTGATTTGGTCTTCGTTATATGTTTGTTTTGTTTGTTTATAGGAGAAGTAACTTGCAGCGAGTGGCCATGATGAATCTCGCTCTCCTAAGCAACTCTCTGAGTGATGTCACTCCGCAATGATGTTCATTTTGGAGGCTTGTTACTGATTGCCACAAAATGCCAAATATCAGTAAGATTTATTAGGTTTGAGCAGGCAACAATAGGTTTTTTTGGTTTTTTTTACAGCTGTAGTTTGGTTTATTTGGTCTGGACCAAGGTAAAAAAAAGAAAAAGAAAAAAAAGATACATTGTTGAATTTTAGTTGTGGTTCAGTTCTTGTTCACAATGACTTTTCACAAACAAATCAAGAGCAGTAAACATGGAATTATACAGACTGACAGATAACTTGTTTATTGGAAAGTGTTGGCGATCATGCATCATCAGTGCGTCATCAGGACCTCATGTGGGGAAATCCAATGACTGACAGAAGTTTTTTCAGCACATTAATGATGTGTGTAATCTGATGTGTATAGGCTGTTCTTTTTTGGGTCCTCAAAAATAATAATAATATAATAATAATATAATAGTAATAATACGTTTATTTATATAGCACCTTTCAAGAACAGACGTGACGTCTGTTCTATGAAAGTGCTGCACAAAAGAAACAGGAAAAAAATTAAAATAAAATAAAGACAAAAGCAATTAAAAACATTAAAAAGCAGACAACCAATTAAAAGCAAGGCAAAAACAGAAACAGTGCAAAATTAAACAAAAGCAAGCCTAAACAAATGGGTCTTAAGCTGCTTTTTAAAAGTGTCCACAGTATCCACAGATCTCAAGACCAAAGGAATAGCATTCCACAGTTGAGGAGCAACAACTTCAAAAGCACAGTCTCCTTTTGTTTTTGAGCCTGCAGCGAGGGACAACCAATAGACCCTGATCTGAAGACCTCAGGTTTCTAGAGGTGTTGTAGGGCTGCAGTAACTCTGTGATATAAGTGGGTGCCTGATCATGCGAGGCTCTAAACGTGATTACAAGAACCTTGAAATGAATTCTAAAGTTGATGGGAAGCCAATGTAGAGATTTTAGGATCAGGGTGACATGAGACCATTTGGAGGATTTTGTCAGGAGTTTGTCAGCTGCATTTAGAACTAATTGTAGGCGGTTAATGGATGACTTGGTGAGACAGGTGAACAGGGAGTTGGAATAGTCCAGACAGGAGGCATGAATGATCATCTCTAGCTGAGCTCTGGGCACAATAGGCCTCAGTTTAGTGATATTTCTTAGTTGGTAAAAACAGGAACGAACCAGACAATTAACATGCTGTTCAAGATTCATGGCCTGGCCCATAAAAACACCTAGGTTACGAATAGTAGATTTGACCGTCTGTGGCTCAGGTGGTAGAGCGGTCGCCCAGTGATCGGAAAGTCGGTGGTTCGATCCCCGGCCCCTGCAGTCTA
>JBBPCS010051114.1:0-18841 GCA_037974645.1 Hollardia meadi
ACGATTGAAATCCTACCAAGATGTATTGGACGTTTTGGAGGGAATTTAACATTCATTTTAAATTTGCATATAGAATATTAAGACAAAGCTGCATTTTATAGCAACAGGCATTTCTAAAATAGTTAAATTAAAGACACGAAATAATTTTGTATAATATATTTTATTCCATTATTTGTTATACACTACATCACCATGGCAACATATCGTCATGCGCATTTTGTTCTGTCATCCAGACGTTCCGTCGGACTGTTTGTTTGCTTTTCCCCTGCCGTCCAGAAGGTGTTCCGCCTGCCATCTACCGTCTGCCTGATTCAATGTGAATGCAGCATTAGTCTAGACTAAGTCTGCACTTAGTATTTCATTTCATCTTAAGCCCTTGTCTATCACTGAGGCTTTTTGTCTGGTTTATTTGTTTGTCTGTTTGTCAGCAGGATTACTGAAAAACTACTGGTCTGATTATCATGAGATTTGGAAGGGCTAAATTTTGAAGCAGATCCGAATCATGGGGAGATGCACAAAATCATTTTCACTTTTTCAGTATATTTTCAATATAGGTTTCGGCTGCAGTTTGTCCCTCAGCGGAGGTTGAGTGAGCTAGACAGTGAATGAAGAGAGGGAGCGGGTTAGTGGCAACATAACAGTGAATCAGACAAATAAAACGTTATTTTCTGATTGTTTCACAGTGGTCATGTTGTAAAGCACTGATAAACACCCCCCCGCACAACCCTGCAAGAAGGTGCCACATTGCTGGATTTTGTGTGAATTCAGACGAAGTGCACAGAACACAAACATTGTCAACACAAAATACAGTCACACTGTATCTCTGTAGATACCGCCACACACTTGGTCATAAGAGGTGATGCTGATGCTACAGCTACGCAAAACCATGTTTTGATATAATTCTAATACTTTTGGAAACATATCCAGACATATAGTGTTTGTGTTTGCAGATATGCATCTCATACAAGAGTGGACTATTAGCTTTGCCTGAGGTCTCCGCTACCAGAGTGCCCTTCTAGTTTTTTTACTTCTCCACCACAGATTATATACAATCCTGCCATTTATTTGAACTCCTGTGGTGTTAACAGTCTGACAAGGAATAGACAATGTATAGACTGCAAGCTAAACCAAATTAAATGAACCATTCTTAGTGTCTTAACAACCCGATCACATGAAATAATGATATTTGAACGGGCAAACAATCAGACATAAACTTTACTTTTTCTGTTTGTAGATATCTACGTTTGTATGATCTCCTTTGCTCACAACGTGGCACCACAGGGTAAATATATCGCCATTGTCAGCACCGCGGTGGAGACAAACGACCCTGAGAAAGAGATCAAGCCGGCCCTGGACTTACTGGATCCCATCGAGCAGAAGTTTGTCAGCATTAGTGACCAGTATGCGCCCACCGACATGGGCACTGACAGCCAGGTATGATCAGTGGATGGAAACGAAAACGAAAGATGGAACATAAAGAAGCACACCGCTGTTGTTTCATGTTTTAACTCATTTATAACAAATAAGTTGTGCCTCACATAACTACTATTTGAGCCACCAGTTGTTTCCATTCACTTCACTTAATTCAGCAGACTTTGAACTTTTTTGAGACAATTAACATAACATAGTGAAGATCATATAATGCGTACTTGTTTAGGGTTCGAGCCAGAGTGTGTCACTGCGACAGTGACTCTGAACATAAAATGTCCTGTCACTTCTACCTACCTTGTCCCATGTAAAATCAAGGGCAGGATCAATGCTGTTAGCAGGCTTTTGAAATATTATCACTGCGTTTGTTTTACAAAATTAAACTGTTGGCCGTTACCTGGCAAACACGCAATCTAAGCCAATATCGATACACTTGGCTGGTTTGTTGCAGAATTAATGCCCCTCTGTGCCATTTTGATATTTTTTAAAATGTTTGCAAGGATTGCATAAGTTTCTACAGCACAATCAATAGGAAGTCTGTTTGTGCAAATATGATTTGTGCAGATATGAAATAATAGGTAGCATCTCTTTTATAATTGTAAACACATCTCACCAGCATTTTATATTCATTTTAATCGGGACCGGTGGATCATTCAAAGCTTGGCAGCAGCTTGTCCCGTCAGTCTGTGACGTTAGCTAACGTTAGCTCAGCATTTATACTGAGACTGAGAGCTGTCATGAGGATCAATTTAGATGACATCCGATAGCTTGAGCCTTATTAACAGACGTGACTTGGCAGAAGTTTGTCATTATTACCATAATTGGAAAACGACATAGCAGTAAATACAAAGTCACTAAATGTCGTATGAAGTGCAACTATCCCAGTCTGTGTCCAGACAGGGACCTTTTTGTGACATGTCATTTTCCATCTCACTACTGACAAATCTTGGATAATAAAAGCATAAAAATCCCCCCAAAAAACTTTTTTTTAAAAGTCAGAAACAAAATTTTATTTCTATATCCATAAGGCTAACCAATGAAATCAGTCTATAAAATTGTGAAATGCATACAGAAAGATGTTTTATAATGTAAAGTATATGTAATATGTCCTACATAGGCTAAAGTTTGCACATGATAGACATGAAGAAGGTGTTCTGTGGCAGCAGCATAAAACAATTTGTGGATTATCAATATAACTTTGCAGTATTGGTCATGTAATGATAAGATATGCCCAAAAATCCCTTACACTACCTGAAGTACATGATAGTGTCCCACAAACAGTGAGAGAATTGATATTCTTATTTTGTGCATTTATTCTTCCCATTAGCTATCTTCATCATGCATATGATTGGCTCATGTTTAATTTAATGTAACAGATGAATTTGCCTTACATGTTGCTGTTGTGCAAGAACTTGCCATCTTCACAACACTTTGCTTTATTTGCTACTATAGTTTTGTAAGCAGGGAAAATTATGTCAGCTAAATATCCTGCACAGGAAACACTTCTGTCTTTGTCCTTCCATCTTTAAAAACATCAGTTGCAGGTTAATGGAATAAATGAATAATTACTGTGTGTATGTAAGCTTTTTGTATTAGTTTATTTTTCGATGTTTGATCGACTTACAGCATCATTTAGGAATCATACAGTAACTATGACATCTGACCTAGACTGTTTATCTCCATGTGCACTGAAAGAATGCTTTCAATAAAAGGCTTCTTTGACCGCCGTTTTACCTTGTTTTCTCTAGATTTTCATCTCCCGTACATATGATGCCACAACTCACTTTGAGACCACCTGTGATGACATCAAGGACATCTACCGGAGGATGACAGGCTCAGACTTTGACTTTGCCGAGATGGAGCGCAAGAAGAAGGACATCTTCGGTGACGCTGCAGAGTAGAGGCAACGCGTCTGCAACACTCCTGTTTATCAAAGACAACGCTGCCGACAACTGAAATCTTAAAATAGAAAACCTACTCAAAAATGTACACACCAGTGGGCTGGCTGATTATCCTAATATATGGTTTGCCCATTGAGGAAGATCATGATATATAGAGAGATATGATATAGTATTGTTGGACAGGGTTCAGGGAGGGAGCTATGCTTTTTCAAAACCCATTCAGATGGTTGTTGCACAAAATAGTGGTTATGCCTAATACACAGAACTCAACATTCTTCTGCTTCATCATGTTATGATACATAGTCCAAAGATGCCAAATCAAATGAGAATTCTTAATAGTATCTTACAGAGTGCTTGAGTATTTGAGGGGTGGGGGGGTGACCAATCTTCAGGTCTTTGTATAAAAGGTAAAAGTTATATAATATCCATACATCAGTTATTTGGTCTCTGCAGGTAATTTTTCATGTCAGGTTGAGACATTGGTGGCTTGGCTTTGCGCGTCTGAAATAAATTGTGTGTTGCTTAAGCACCCAGCAGACCCAGCAACAGCACACAGCCATGTGAGGTGGCTCCTCAGCTGTCCAATTTTGTGAAATTTAAGTGTTTAAAGGGGTGTGTTGGCTTTTTAAAACCCTTTTTGTCTAATCTCCAGCACAGCCAGATACAGACTGTAAGCCAAGCCACAAGTATGACTGCAGTCCAGCATAAACCACCTGAACCTTTTTTCCAACAGCTTGATTTACTATAATGCATCAGAGGAGAAATATTAGTTCCTGTAATATGCAAAGTGATGGATGACCTGAGCATTAACAGAAGTTTAATGGGTGGTGTGGTTGACTGTAATTGCTTAAGAAGGACCAAATGTGTACTGCAGCAGTATTGAATTGATGAGAGCCCTGTGATATCCTCTGTTGTGAATGGCTATTAAAAAAAACAAAAACATCTTGGGCTCAAATGATTTCTGTACTGCGAAGTAAAATCAACTTTGTCAAAACCAAAGCTGTGTTTGATTATTACTTCATTCTGTCTTGGATTTCAGTGTCTGTGTGGAGTGAACGATGACTGGTGAATGTGGGCAACACAAGTGAAACCGACCTCTAGGCTTCTGTTGCTCACAGCAGCTTTTTGATGATGTTGAGGCCAAAGATGGATCCTTCCTGATTTATTTTGACTGATCTCAACAAAATAACTGGTTATTTACATACAGTTGTATATGTTTCTGTTTATTGTAGCCTACAACCATAATAGTGCAGTGAAGAAAGCACCTTGAGAGTAGCTGCATCATGATATTCAAATGTTCATAGGGTAGCTGTAAACTATTGTATCATTTTCAGGATTTTAAGTTATGATTCATAAAACAAATGGCAACCTTTTTATTTTCAGTTTGGAATAATTGTCATAATCCCCAAAAGGCTCAAAATGTGTGCAGTCTTATATTCAATTAGGAGCAAAGGAAATGTGCTGCTTATATTTAAACAGCTGGGTTTTCAGCAGTTCAACTGAGGATACACAGCCAGCACTATTTGCAAAACTTAAAAAACCTCACTGCCCTGTATTCTCTTCTGCAAATCACAGAGATTCTCACTAAAACCTGAGACTGGGACATAACCTGTTGCACCAATAGATGTTTCTAGATACAAAATAGGACAAGAAAAAGTCTGGTTGATTACATGAATCGCATAATAAAATATAATATACATGACTCGGTGTATTCCTCTGTTGTGTATTGGCACAAACAGTTGTCCTGTCATACCTAAACTGCCTGACTAGCTGCGCAGGAGACCTGACACCTACAAACTACGACTCCCACAATTCCGTGCTGCCTCTCTGTTCGACACTAGCAGTGTCAGCTAATACTGGGAGTCCACCGCTTCAGCTGTAGCCCAGCGTGTGTTTACCGGTATAACATGGAGGTGACAGCAGCGCGCCGTTCATTTCTTTGCGATATCGGTGAGCACTGTTGATCATTCTAATAACAGCGTACACACCAGCTAATGTCAGCTGCCTTTATAAGATTGCCAAGAGTATGCCAATTTTGTGACGTCTTGTCGTATTAACTCGTGCTCGCGCTCTGCTCGTGACACTAACTTTTTGTGTCGTATGAAAATAAAGTTATAAAGCAGTAGACTGTAGACATTATTGAGACGCTAGTAGTAGCTAATAACAGCTACTACGACTCATTGTATTATAAAAAAAATATTAAACTGAACTTTCATTGTAGCCAAGTATTTGTAAAAGTTCTGTTTATGTTTTTACCATCTGTGAAAGGTTTCTGGGCAGACCGGACTGCCCTGCATGAAGCAGCGTCCCACGGCAGGACCCTGCAGCTGAAACAGCTGATAGAAGGTGGAGCTTCGGTCAACATGGTGACGGTGGACAACATCACTCCGCTCCATGAAGCCTGCATACAGGCTCATCCTAACTGTGCCCGGCTGCTGCTGGAGGCCGGAGCCCAGGTGGGATAAACCTCCATGGTCCCATCACCCAGCTATGGAGAACCAACCCTGAAGTAATAAATTGCTCAAATAAATTGGGACACATGCAGGTCATTATTATAGTCAGTGTTAATGTCCTCCCATTTTTCACATTGTGATAGTTAATAGTAATTGTAACATATGCTTAAAGTTTCCATCAAACGGAAACTGTTTGTCTGGTTCTTCTAGGTGGATGTACGGACCATCCATGGCAGCACTCCTCTGTGTAACGCCTGTGCTTCTGGCAGCCTGGAGTGTGCCAAGCTGCTTCTGGAGTACGGAGCCAAAGTTAACCCATCCCTCACAGCTTTCACCGCCTCGCCGCTCCACGAGGCCTGCATACAAGGTAAACCTTCTGGAGCAATAAGACAGGGTTCAACCGGTCATATCTAATCACACGTCTTCAGCCTCAGCAACACTGTACATTCCTCTCAGGTAATGTTGAGGTAGTGAAGTTGATGATAGCCAGCGGTGCCCAGTTGGAGGCGTATGATGTCCACTTTGGCCCACCCCTCCACATCGCATGTGCTAAAGGACACATGGACTGTGTCAAGGAGATGCTCAATGCAGGTCAGAAAACGTGTTTAAGAATAAATCCATTCTTAAAGGGACAGTTCACCCCAAAATCAAAAATGCATATTTGATTTTAATTAAAATGTAATTAAAATAGTTCCTACATGAAACTGCTCACAACAAGGTCTGTGGATTATATCAAGTAACTGGGTCATGATTTCTGGAAAGAGACATTGCTATTGAGGTTGTTTTTTTTCATGTATTTTTTTTTTGGCACTTTGAGCACCACAAGTGAAGCACCATCTAGTTCCATTATATTGGAGAGAAGGCAGGCATCTCTACAGCTGATATCTCCAAAACTGGGCAACTCACACCAAAACAATCTAGATGGATAAATAGCACTACAGGTAAGAGGGAAATGTGTATTTTTAATTTTGGGGTGAACTGCGCCTTTAAAAACTGAAAAAGTATGAAAGACCTCTGTATTATTATACACAGTGTTGAAAGGCTGTGTTTTTAAAGTTACCTCATATCCTGCTTCATTTAATTCTGCATTAAGGAACTAATAAGGAACTAATGATTAGTTAACAAGTTAGTTAATAACATGCTATCTCATCCAACAATGAGAGCATCACAACACCTCTTACCAGCACAGTAAAATGTGTCCAACATTTCCCATAATGGAGTTTTCGCTATGTTGTGCACTCACACATGAGGGTGACATGATGCTCAGTCCTACCAATGGTTTCACATTATTCCTTATTGACAGGTCTGCAATGTGCTAAGATATGCAACAATGTGCCAGCAAAGGCAGAGAAGAAGAAGACTGCCAGCAAGTAAAGATGGATGTAAACAATGCCGGATTTAAAATACTTAAAAATGGACTATTCAAGAATTTGGAAGGAAGGAAAGGACAAAAATTGATGAAAAATGGATTTGGAAATGGAAATACAATTTTTTTTAAAATACAGACAACAGAACAGTGAATGTTACAAGCTTTATAAACCTAGTGTTACAGCTAATTATCTGTACAATTGACGTGATCATTATTTTAAAGCTTTTAAAATTCTTATGCTATGTGGTGAGCAACAATTTGTCCAGTTGCAAGTTGCTTGCATTCTGGTCTGTTAGGGCTTAGAAATGATCCTCTGTGCCTCTTTTATGACGTATTTCTTTCTGTATGATTGTTGAATGACAGTTGAGATTGACAGCTTTAGAAGGAGTTCCTCACATATTGTTTCTGAGTGACTGACTCCATGTTTGGTATCTGCAGGACAGAGAAAAATACGCCACCAAGCAAACAAAATGAACAGGATTTATTGTAATAGCACTGTATGAGGGTGGATTTGACTTAATCACAATTACAAGATCTTCCAAAACATTCACATCTTTTCAGCTGTAGTGAATCCATAAGTCCAAACAAACAGCTAAGCTCATCTCAACTTCCTGCAGGCGCCAATGTGAATTCAGTGAAGTTCCATGAGACGGCTTTACACCACGCAGCTCGAGTCAACATGGTGGACATGATCGAGCTGTTGGTGGAGTTTGGAGCCAACGTGTACGCCAGCGACAACCTTGAAAAAAAGCCTGTGGTCTACACCACACCTGCGTCACCCGCTTACACCTGCCTCATGTTTTATGAAAGTAAGTTCAAGCGCTGCTTCAGAGCCTATCGACGGTCTTTTTCTTTTCTCACGTTTTCTTTTGAATCATGATAACTTGCCTCGTTAAAACCCTTTCTTCTCACACAGGTAATCCTCTGAGCCTGCAGCAGCTTTGTAGGATCTCTGTGAGGATGGCGCTTGGTACCAGAGCCTCAGAGGTCATAGGTCAGCTGGACGTATCCCGCCGCCTCCACAGCTACCTCCAGTACTGTGATCATCCCAAATTACTGGAGTGAGAGATTTCTACACTTGTGTTAGAGACTGGTGTTTCATTGTAAATATAATCTCTAAGAAGACGCATTATGGACAGCATATCCCTTATAATTTAGAAAATATGTTATCCATATTTCTTGAATGCATGTCATGTAACTCAGTGGTGATGTCATCATTGCTGCTTAAACTATACATGTCCTCCTATTGTAATATAATGTTGCGTATTATGTAGCATTATGTGTCCTGACGTTGAATAAACAATTATTGCGTTCTTCACAGATCATGAAATAACTTATTTGGTGTAAGCACTACAAATCCCAGAATGCGCTTCGATTTCCAGGTATGTCACGTGACTCTTGCCGCATGTAAACATGATCTGAACGCGGCTGTTTACAAACGTCCCGTGTCGCTGTTTTTGCGTTAACGTTTCTAATTTTGGGCTGTAAAAAACAGACAAAGGATGGAAATTGAAAATGCTCGGCCGTATTTCTTTGGAGACATCGGTGAGTATGAAGTAAAGACAACATGGCTGCTGACACTGTCGCTTTTACGGATGTTGACCCAGTTTGAATTTGGCATGGTAGACAGCGGCCACCGGCATGTTTCGCTGTAGCTACCTGCTTAGCCTACGAATAACCGTATTTTATGTAGTGTAACTTACTATTGTTGCTATTAGCTTATCTTATTCATGTTAAAAATTTGTGTTAATACACAACTGTGTATAAAAAGCTTTTGTCAAAAAAACTACTAAACCACGAGTAAACGCTAAGAGATAACACTTGAAATATGTGGTGCTGACAAAATATAGAGCATTCATAGTCCTCAATTTCCATTATTTTAGGAGACATTTACTAGAAATGTTATTCGTTTGTGCTTCTTGCTGTCAGTATTTTGCAAGGGCGAGACAATAATATACTGCACTACTGTATAGTTGCATGTTGTCTATATGGCAACCTTCATAAACTCTGCTTACAGTAGTTTACATTAAACAATGGTTAAAGCACAGTTACAATAACAAGAAAACGGACAAGACAAATAAGATGTATATTTACACACATGATCAACAATAGTTGATAATAATGAATTATCAATAGCACACATACAGTGTGTTCTGTTGTGACCTGTCCCCCCCCCCCATTAAACAATGGTTAAAGCACAGTTACAATCACAAGAAAACAGACAAGACAAATAAGATGTATATTTACACACATGATCAACAATAGGTGATAATAATGAATTATCAATTGCACACATACAGTGTGTTCTGTTGTGACCTATGCCCCCCTGCAGGCTGCTGGTCAGAGAGAACAGAGGTACACAAAGCAGCGTCCCAGGGCCAGGCCGCCCAGCTGCAGCACCTCATCCAAAGCGGAGCTTCAGTCAATGTCGTGGCAGTGGACTCCATCACACCGCTGCACGAGGCCTGCCTCCGCGGACAGACCGAGTGTGTCCGGCTGCTGCTGGACGCTGGAGCCCAGGTGAGCCAGGGAGATGGTCATCTGCCACATCCTGGGTGACTTTTCAAGGAAACTGCTAGCTTTGTAATAGATGCATAGGCTCATTCTGTAAATATCCCTCGCAGCTCTTACAGTTCATGCATTAAAAATATTTAAGTTCAGATATGTGATGCTCTGATTATATTGCAGTGAAAACAGAAAGAACGAAACAAAAAATATAGGGAAAAGGTAAAAACTAAGGAAAGAGAGAAGGGAATTAGGCCAGAATATTTAGAAAAATTGAGTGAATGAGGAGAAGAAATCTGATTCTGTGGGAAGGTTGTAGTACTTCAGTATATAATCCTGTGACACGTGATGCTCTCCTCTCAGGTGGATGCGAGGAACGTGGATGGGAGCACCCCGCTGTGTGACGCCTGTTCGGCTGGTAGTTTGGAATGTGTGAGGCTCTTGCTGGAGCATGGCGCCAAGGCCAACCCTGCCCTCACCTCCCGCACGGCCTCACCCCTCCATGAGGCCTGCATGGGAGGTGAGTGAGTAAGCCACCTGACATGAATCTTTATACATAAACTTGTATGACGCAATATGTTCCTGTCATTTTTTCAGGAAACGCAGACTGTGTGAAGCTCCTAATTGCCACGGATGCTTGTCTGGAGGCGTATGACCTTTACTATGGGACCCCACTGCATGTGGCTTGTGCTAACGATTACACCGACTGTGTTAAAGTGCTGCTCAATGCAGGTGAGCGTCAGTGTCAAGCAGGATGGGGAAATGTACCAAACCAACATGGCTTTAATTTTGGCTCTTGTTCGTGTGCTTGCTGCTCTCAGATGTTGGAGGTCATATTTTAAATGTAGTAAGATGAGTTTGGGGGTTTTGATTCCAGTGCTGGTGTTACTTGAGGACAGGTTGTAATAATACCTCATGTTACCTCAACTGAAACTGTGGTACCCATACACTGAATATACATGCGACCATACCTGCAGTTTTTCATGTTTTAGCCTATTAAATAGAAATTGTGTATATTTCACTAACCATTTAACAAGCAGTTTGTTTAGATTGATTTTCTACCTTCCAGGTTGCCACTATTTACAGTTTTTTTTCAGTACCCTGTGAAAATCAGCGTGCAGGGAGTTGAATCGTGAATCAGATAGGCAAAGTAATTGCTTATTTTTTGGCAAGAATTGTGACATAATGCGTGGAGAGCTTTGTAAACTCTTCCTCGATGGTACTTTTTACACAAGTGTCAATTGCCAAATGTTCACTACAGCTATTAGCTTATTATTGCATATCAGTTGATTGTTTGTTTTGATGAGTGATATGACAAAATGATTTGTGCCCCTTGGAAAATGGTTGTCAATAACGTTTTACTGAAGTGATTTGTAGTTTAATTGTTACAAAAAACACCCAATAAGGTTCATGAAGGTTTCAGAATAAGAATTGCAGTATACTATAGTTTTTAAATTCTATGAAATGACCAAAACTAATTTATATATCCTACTAACAAGTATTGTGCGTGTATCAAAGCCTGATATGTCTTCTTCCTCTGTGTCCAAAAACACATTAAAAAACACATCAGTCAGTCACATTGTTCCACTGGCTGACATATTCCTTCATTGCCATGAACACACACACTAGTTTATTTTGGTTTAATCCCACATAAACGGTCCTGCTGCCCCAAATATGCAACAGAGCACCAAATGTGGATTTATCTGCAGCTGAAAATAGTCTCCAACTAATACACTGTTTCCTCCTGTCAGAGTAACATTTGTTAAAAACTACAGTGACCAGATGTTTTAGGAAATTACTGAGGGTTTTTTTTTTTTTTTTTTAAAAGATGAAACTACATTTGAGAGCTGGTTTTAAAGATTTTCCTCTTCAGTAGGAACCAATTGGCTTTAAGCTGACTTTAATGTCCTTTTCTTTTTAGGTGCTAAAGTGAATGCTGCCAGGCTACACGAGACTCCGCTGCACCACGCTGCCAAAAACATGCGAGTTGAGATGATAGAGATAGTGGTGGAGTTCGGGGCCAACATCTACGCCAGAGATCAGCACAACAGGAAGCCTGTCGCTTACACCACCCCAGGCTCCCCCTCCAGAGCCTGCCTACAGTTTTATGAAAGTAAGTGTCACTGTTCACACTGCAGGCAGGTCAGATTTGTTTCTTGCATCAGATTTTTAAGACAGACTGTCTACACTGTTACTTGCAAGTGATCAGATCAGATTTGTTTGTCCAGACATCACTAACCTATCTGCTGATGGACTGCTGTGGACACCACGTAGGCGTCAGTAACTATGTACAGTATGCTGGTGGGGCGGCTTTCCGATGCAAAAGCATGAGAAATGGAGATCCATCATCTCGGCTTCCAAACAATCGCACTGTCAAATCGCGGAGCAGACAATCTATTGTCCACAGACTGTTCTCTGTGTTGTCCTCCATACCACTCTGTTAGGAACAGCATGGATTCTGTTCAGCTGCTCGAATGCACTTCCATCACTCTGGATTTGACGATGTTTGGTTGTATATTGACAATGGGCCTGTGTTTTTTGTTTTTACGCTTGCTGTATGTGCTACTTCCTGTCTCTGTTATTTGGGTTTAAACTAGGGATGCCACTAACTAATTATTTTCATTATCGTTTAATCAGCTGATTATTTTCACGATTAATCGTTTGGTTTATAAAATGTTTGCAAAAATCATATTTAGCATATTTTTTTTGCTGTCCAAACTTTTTAAAATCCATCTGGTTACTTCAAAACAACAGGTTTGGGCTGGCAGTATAACAGTGTAGTGTCAATATAGCAACAGCAGATGGCAAGCAAGGATCACATTTCACTTCCAGGAAGTGTCAGACAGATGACAACTGTTGTTTACCATGATGCTAATATAGATATAGGTTAGCTGCTGTAATTGGATGCTTATGACTGCAGTGACAGAGCTTTATATAGAAAGTGGAACACAGTGTGAAACAAGGACTTTATTAAACCTTATTACTATTACCTTAAAAGAATCATTATATTATGAGCTCATGCAGTACTTCTCTAAAACCATAGTTCCACTTATTTACCAATCTCACCCATCCTTGTATGTTATGAACACTTGTGTCTAACTCTGTTTTTTTTCTGTCTGTAGCCACTCCCATGAGTCTGCAGCAGCTCAGCAGGTTGGCAGTCAGGAAGAAGCTGGGCACCAGAGCTCTGAAGGTCATAGGTCAACTGCACATACCAAAACTCATCATCAGCTACCTCTGCTATCAGTGAGCGTCAGGAGTGGGATCAGTGCTCGAAGAAAGACTGAAGAGTTACCGAGCCGCTCCATCATTCTGAGAAGAACACAGCAAAGGTGCCACTGTGATAGTTATGATAGTAGTAGACACACAGTTCAGCCACAAGCACAATCTTCTCACAGCTTACACAGTGGGGCTAAGACAGAGGAGGATCCTAACTCTTCTACCGAAGTTATTTACGTGCATTGTTTACACAAATTAAATTAATGAATTCATTTTTTTTAAAGATTTTAACTTGATTTAGATTTTAAGTTAAAGAATTATTATAATGCAAACTCCTAAAGCAGTTTTCAGTTACCACAATTGGAATACCTGTCAGTCTGTCTATTTGACTTACAGCTTTGTGGACAGGTTTGGCTGCTTGTAGGGGGTGCCATGTTTTTAAAAGGCTTCGGAACCACTGCTCTGATGGCCTGACCTGGCAGACCTTTGTGTGTCATAGTGGAGGACAACTGACCTCATACAAATATTACATTTAAATAAATAGATTTATTTTTTCCTAATTTGCTAACTTCGGTGATGTGTGATGTTGGCCCAGCACCGACCACTCTTCTGCACACAACTGTAAACATGGCGAAGTGAAGGAAGGTTGACGTTGGTGAAGTCCTTCCTGCCATGTTTCTTGGCCGAGCCGTGGCAAGAACTTCTCATGCATGATGACCTGATCTGACACAGTGACCATCTTGAAAGGCAAAAAATATCAGTGTGGACTGGTTCCAACATTGGTTTGCTGTTCTGGGTTCTGATTTATGTGCTTGCTCGAGGAAGATCACTAACTGAACCTGATGTAAAGTGGTGTTTTATACACAAACAACAGCTGGACCAGTAACGATGGAAAATGTTTTTGGAGTAAATGCTTTTGATGTTACCATCAACACTCTGGCCCAGTCCCAATGCCCCCCCCCCCCCCCATCAGGCCCTAAACCCTGAACCCACACTGACTTAGTTGACGTTACCTGGTAAGTGCTTGAGTGTGAGAGGCTGCGAGGGCCAGGAATGGTAGAAATGGGATTTGGGACTTTTTATCTTATGTTTATTACTTTCTTTACAAACAAGGCACTGATGGGATGGACTGCCTGATCTGAGCCTCTCACAGGCTCTTGCCTTGCAGAATGGACGAGGGGTAATAATCAATTTAATTCTTAATCTCAAATCTATGGAATGCCATTGAAGTCATTAAATAAATAAATACATAAATAGTTAAACAGGTAAATGAAATAAATAAATATGCCAAAGAAATGAATCCTGAAATAAATAAATGAGACCATAAATATTTAAATAAATGTCAATATATAAATGAGCCAATGAGCCATTTATTTATGTATTATTTTTTTTAATGTATTTATTTATTGAATATTGACTTACTGTAAATGGCATTCCATACAACAGCATCATACACATACATGTAACCTTTTTTGATGTAGTTGCTCCTTCCAAGTTTGTTTACTGTATTTTTATTAAGAAAATTATACATACAAACATTCACATAAACAGCAGCACATGCATATCAACTTTAAATGACTCAAATACATGTGAAGAACATAAAATGAGATGAAGACAATTGCATAAAAGTAAAAATAGAATATACTAATATAAACATATTCAGTCACAGATTTCAGAGTAAGAAATTCCATAATGTTTGGAAAGCTTATTACTTTTTGTTGTTTCATAAAGAGAGTGATTTAAGTAGAGAGAGAGAAAAGGTGAGATCTTAAATTTCTCTTTGTGGAAAAAAAAGTGTCCGAGCTTCCCCTGGTAACCCTGTGTTTAATGTCACAACACTATGAATTGTGGGTAAATCCCTCAGGTAAAGTCTGCAGAAAAGCGCTCAGCCCTCAGACACTTGACGATTTGACCGTGGGACAGACTTGAGCCCCTGCAGACATACCGGGAACGTTCCTCAGAGTCCATGAGTGTGGACATTGGGATAGGGCTCATGTCTACACTTGATTGTTGGCTATTGGCAAAGTCACAGTACCTAACCTTATGACCCATCCTTGATCTGTGTATTGATGCGTCTGGTTTTATATTGTGCATGAAAGCAGTTAACCTGCTGACAGGAAATGATAATCCTGAAATGGAAATCACTGCTTCCTTTGATTTTCCTTCACTATAAACTGTCCCAGTCACTGGCTCGACTCGGTAAACATTAGCACACTGTGTGACAGGTATTTTCTTAGTCAGCGTTGGCAGTGGAAGTACCAGTATGTAAGCTTAACACTGAATTGCAGCCATAAAAAGTCTTAAATAGCATTTAATGTTTATCTTTGAAATAAATACAAGTGTAACCTGCATTCCAAGATAATTGTTTGCTTCTAATATTACATAGATGGGTATTTATTTGAACCAGAGAGCCCAGGGAGAGGAAGAAGACAAATGGCATATTCTTAAGAAACTCAGGCACCAGTAGCCTCTAATTCATTTCTTTTTGGTTGCTGGATTGAATTCTGGAAAATGTATACAAGTCACTAAAGTGCTGAGAAATGTGAAGTGAGCCATTGCTCTGACAACATTCCCTGCATATCTAAAGGGATGCTTTAATTTGAAGCAACATCCAGAGGAATGCCACGCAGTGTTGTTGTCCCGGCAGCACTCAGAGTGACACACTCCAGATGCTGCTTGGCTTCTCCTGAGGTTCCTGTGATGCGCACCCCACGCCTGGCGACAGCCTTTGTTTGATACAGACACTCAAGTCCCACCGGAGCAGTCCTCCTGGCTGCCTATTTATAGCTTTATCTGTTTGCTCCACTTAATCCGCTTCGAGAGGGCTCAGTGTGGGCCTCAGATTTTTTGAAGGAGGTGCAGGAAGTTGTTTATGAATTCCATAAAGTGCTTAATTTTTAGTTGACATGACCTGCTTTGGAAGTTCTGTAACTTTTATTCATCCGGGGAGGATGAATCAGCCCAAACACCCACTTAATGATTTCGTTGTCGAAAGCTGAACATAATTTGCTCCTTAACAGCAGAACTCTGGAAGATAAGTGAAAGACATGGGGTGGCACATAACAAGATGAAGTTTGTTTGGGCTACATTAACACCCACTCTGTCTTTAACAGTGAACTTTACTCAAAGTAACTCAGTCTTTGCTCTGCATTAGGCCAGAATTTGATGTTGAAAATTATGTTAAAAGGGGAGGCTTTTAATCGCAATGATCGGCTTCTCCCACGTTTGTCTCAAGTGCTTTTATATAGTATGAGTTGGTGCTAACAGCTCAGCTGCGAACAGCCGTTGTGCAGTTTGCAGAGGTAATCAACAGTTCACCACATCAAGGCCAGACTACTGTATTCCCATTATTGCCAACGATGGTATGGACATAAACCTACGAGGAAGATTCATGAGGGTTCTTGTACTTGTTGCTGCACTAGCGACTGCTTGGTCAAAGTAAATCTTAAGCAAGAAGCAAGTCTCTGCATCAGTGGAAAGCACAGTACCAACAAAACTTGGTGGTACTTTCAAAATATTTGGAGTACACTGTAGTAAATGAGGTAAAATGTAGAAAAACACTGGTATGGTCCTTTAGCCTGAGCCTTTAATCTGAATTACAAACGGCAAAACTGGAGTGAGCAAAGATTTTTTTCTCTCTTGCCCTTTTCCCCCCCATCAGTATTAAGTACAAAACACCGTCCACGTGCAGGTTACTGACATCACGCTACAGGATTTTTATGTTTTAACTTTCCAAACCTTTCACTTCCATCTGTGTCTGGCAGTGAGTAAAGTTACCTCGCTTGGCTTTAAAAATAGGCCAGCTGTCAGCTTTAATGAGATCAGTACCTGTGTGTTTACTGTTTGTCTGACAGATCTTTACAAAGCATTCAAAAGCAATATTTCATGCTTTCCAGACCGCCATCCAAATCCCTCATTTCACTCCCCCTAAACGTGCCCAGGCTGCACGGTGCTGGCCTGAACACTGAGCTCGTCCGCCGCACTCCATAAATATGTCAAGCTGTTGCAGTTTGTTTAATCGAAAAATAAATTGCTATGAATTGATCTTCGCTCAGTGAAAGATAGCTTGACTAGTTTTCATGCTACAAAAATGCAGTCTCGTTTATTATAATGCCAAAGCACAGATCTGTCCTTCCTCCCATGGAGCGTTCCATTTACGACTCGACCCTGATGCCAATGGGGTTTCTACTGGTGGCTTAAAATAACCACTACAAAACATGCTTGGTTTCAAGGCATTTGAAGCCTGCAGAATGGAGTGGAAAAAGCCGAGGAGAGGATGGCAGGCATGCAGGGAATGTCCAGTTATCTAAGATGAGAAATGGTCCCCGTTCCATAACAGGAGTGTTGAAGCTCAGGTTGAACAAAGTGAGTGGTCGGTTTGTTTTGAAACTCTCCTGCTGGTTGGTCAGATTAAACAGCGCTGGCAGTTCTCTCTGTTTAATTGTTGTCTTGTCAAAGTGAGGTTTAACCACACTGATTTATCTATTTTAAGGTGCTATAATAAATGGATGAATCCTCCCTCAAAAGTGAATATAATGTATACTATGTTGATTTATTGAATAAAGTATAAAGTTGACGAGTTTGTTGTCATCAAGCTTTTGCATGATAAAGGACATTTCCACATCTTTTTATGTCCTGCCTGTTTGTCCGTTTTCAACTTATTCTTGTCAAAACAAACCAAGAACAGTGTATGATAGATGCTACAACATTTCCCTAAGCTTTAACTCCATTAATCTTCCAACAGGATTCTTGTTGTGCCAACAGACAGCTAAAATACAAAGACGCAGCTCAGCTAAGCTACAGGGAAATGTGTATAAAATTATGTATGTAACTTTGAAAATATGTTTTCAAAATCAGATTTACTTTTTTAAGTACCTTGAAATAAAATGGAATATGTAGAAGTAGAACATGCGTTTGGTCATCTATAGTATATAACACACTGATACTCCGGTACATAGTGTGTCCATATCTAATTTTTCGAAACCTTGTGTAGGAGAGGAGTAAGAGCACAAATCATAAAAGAATGCTGTTTGACCATGCTATATGCCAGCTGATATTTATTTGAATGGGTGATAAGTTTCACAACCATAACTTATTGAAAGGACAGGTTTAATTGCTAATGTCCTAACATACATTTGTAAAGATTTGAGGCATTTTTTACCATAATCACTTCAGGATTTTAGGAAATAGATAAAGCCAAGCTATTCCCATACCCCCCCCCCCGTCATCCATAATTATACTGTAGTGTGGTGAATAATAGTTAGTAAAAGGAAGAAGAATTACAAAGATTACCATTGCATTTAAAGCTGCATTGAGTGTTTTTTGGCTACTTGGGAGTGTAAACAAGCTGTAAACACAACACTGACATTACTTCTAAAATTAATATAGCTCCTGAGGGAAATATGTGTCTCTTTAGCAGCTATGTTCACCAGCTAGCTGCTAACTTTACCTGTCTGCTGTTTGGTGCTGAGGAGGTAGTGAGCAGTGGGATTTAGAGGTTTTGTTAGGACATACTAATAATGGGCCCAAACCTAATTTTAGCTGTTTTATAAGGGATATTTGAATGTACAACACTCTGGCACCTAACTTTGAGGCTGCATCAGAGGAAGTTTAAAGGCCTTAAAATGCATTTTTTTCCCTCAGTTTTTTTTTCTAATATGAGCAATATGAGTTTGGCTATTTCACATAAGAAATTGCCGGTTGCTTGTGCAACAACAATAAACATGAAGCTCAGTGACAGCAAGAGCAAAGACTGTGGTGGTGGTGCCAGAGGAGCAGGGGGCCCCCAGTCACAGATGTCACCCAAGGAGAGGAAGTGGAGGTAGTTTTTTAAAAATATACTTATATTTTTTGTTAATCATACTATATTATACACATATGTTACAAAAATAAATCAAATCAAATCAAATTTTATTTGTATAGCGCCAATTCACAACAAAGTTATCTCATGACACTTAACATGTAGA
>JBBPCS010051160.1:0-18833 GCA_037974645.1 Hollardia meadi
TGTGTGTGTGTGTGTGTGTGTGTGTGTGTGTGTGTGTGTGTGTGTGTGTGTGTGTGTGTGTGACAGAGAGAGAGAGACAGAGAGAGTTCACATTTAACCATTCATTCAATTGTTAGTTAATAATAATAATAATAATAAACTTTATTTGTACAAAAAGTTAAAATAAAACAACTAATAAAAGTCAATGTGTGTACCATTAACCGTACCATTAGCCACTAGTCTTGACACTGAAAATAATAGTGTGAAGAAATAATTTTAACTAAAGGACCTGCACCACGTCAACCAGTTTGAAACTCTGTTCTGCATCCACTGCTTTCAACTGGTCAGACACATTCCAGGCCTTTTCAACGACAAGGCCCTCCTCACACGTCTTGTTTTACCTGATGAGTGCATGGCTTTGGGGTGATGAGGCTGAGGAACAATGCCACTTTTTTTATAGAGGGAAGCTGCCCACCTTCCAGATCTGCAGGTAATCTGTGTTTGAAAGACAGAGGTGTTAATGAGCCGTTAGACCGGTTTCATGATGGCAGATTGGTGTATTGGTTGACAGATTAAAGTCTGTTCTGCTTAATGTGCAGCCACTAAGCTCTCACTTGTGGAAAAAGAATGGTGACATCAAAAATCAGTAAAAAAATAAATTAAATAAATAAAGGTTGTTGGCTGTTGGCTCTTACTGATTGTCCATGGCTGTTTCGTGTAACAAGTCATTCCTGTTTGCTCTCTTTCTGTCAGTGGGTGTATCCCTCGCGTGCACACCCCTGACTGCCTGTGTCCTCTAAGTAAAGCTGATCCATGGAATTGGTTATCATTGTTCACGCCAGTCTCCAGGAATTACAGCAGCCTCATCAGGAGACAGGCCAGATGAGTTTCGGCCTGAACAGGAAAACCACCGTAGATGATCACAAGACTGACTTACTGGATCACATGTTTGGTGACGGAATCTTTCTTTCTTTCTTTTTTTCCTAGCTGATAACAGCTGTCAGATTACTAGTGTGGACTATTAGCTTTGCTTATCAAAACAGATTCAGTACTCAGTGAATGGACCCTTCACTTAAAACAGGTAAGCAAAGAAATCTCATCATTCATATTTCAGCACTCTAAGACATTGATTTTCAAAGTGGGGTCTGGGTACTCCTTGGGGTCATTGAGGGGGTTCAAAGGGGTCCCACAATTTATTTATTTTTTTTCACTAATAGTTTCATCCATACGTTACATAATGACAATGACAATTTTAGTCAAGAGTTTCAGACTCTTTCTGAAATTAAACAAATTGACAGCGAACGAATGAATTTAACATTTCTGAATCTGTGCATGTACACACTAACTCTGGGCTGTCATGGTACAATTAATGTATTTTAATATTTGCAATGTATGTATATGAATGTATATAATATTAATTGTCCAAACTAACATACTGTTTGTGTATTTGCAGTTGAATGGCACGGTGCTACTATTGCTGGCTCAAAGTGTTAATCTGTTTGTGCAGCCCATGTATCTGTCTGGCTCTGCTGTTCGTCATCATGTTGTGTATGACCATGAATGGATGCATGCAACGTCGAGGTCATGGATCTACGGCTTGGACACTCCTCACTTTGTTGCCTCAGGAACTTTGAGGAAACAGGGCGTCGCCCCACTCCCTGAAACTTTCTGGGACCTCTACTCGAATGGGGATGTCTTGTGGAACCGGCTCCAGCTGGTCATGGACTGCCATTACAACCCCATTCTGCAGCCCAACAAGATCAAGAGGGACTTTGAAAATAGTAACTTTGATGAGACCCTCCTGAGGCAAAGTTTCTCTGAAGTTATCAGCTTGGACGGCAAGCAGAGAAACTTTGACGAGCTACCGCACTAGTTGCAGGACTTTGTGAGAAACATGCACAGGAGGGACTACCCAACCATCTTCCAGCCAGATGGAGTATGTGGAGCTGGGGCAAAGGATGAGAAGGAGCCCCCTCTGCTTCTCATGGCCATCAAGACAACAGAGTTGAATTTCAAGCACCGGCAGGCCATTCGACAGACCTGGGGCCAGGAGGGATGGGTGGCAGAACAGAAGAGGAATGGCAGAGGAGGAGAAGCGGGTGGAGGATATGTCCGCAGGGTGTTCCTGCTAGTCAAGAAAGAACCTGAGGAGCCGGGTGTGAATTTATCTGAGTTACCGGGATGGAGAGTGTACATCATGGAGACATTCTACAGTGGGGCTTCAAGGACACATTTTTCAACCTCACCTTGAAAGATGTGCTCTTCTGGAGCTGGTTCTCATGCTTCTGCAACCGCACTCACTTTGTCTTTAAGGGGTACGACGACGTCTTCGTCAACACCCCAAAATTGATAACCTACCTCCAGGACCAGCTCAGGAAGCCACAAGCACACAAGACCATAAAAGACTTCATGGTGGGAGATGTAATACGTGCAGCTATGCCCCACAGAGTCAGCGAGTCCAAGTTCTTTATCCCAGAAAGCTTTTATAAAGGCTTCTATCCTACGTATGCAGGTGGGGGAGGGGTTGTGTACTCAGGCGCGTTGACCCAGCGACTACACTACATGTCTAAAAGGGTTCACCTGTTCCCCATTGACGATGTTTATGTAGGGATGTGTATGATTCGGTTCAACGCTCAACTCGTCTACCACCCTGCTTTTCTCACATTTCACTTTCCTGGAAAGGAAGAGGAGCAGCTCTGCTCGTACCACACAATCCTACTGGTCCACAAACAAAGCCCCAGACAGGTAATCCGACTGTGGGCCGACATGAAAAAGACACAGACACAGTGTTGGGACGTGCCCCTGAGAGATGCAGTCAACAAGTGAAACAAAGCAGAACTGTAAGCCAATCCACCAGTGATATTTTGTGACGACAGTCTTGAGCTTTTGTCAGTTATGAAGAGATGAAACTGTTTACAAGTGTCCATATTTATTTCCCTCAGGAATCCATGTTTTGGGGTTATATTTAATTATATTTAACAATGTGAACACCTTTGGGTCTATCAACATGCCAACAGCCTGAATAATATTTTATACTCATTTTTAAACCAAGGTTTTTGCATATTTTAATCCGTTCACTACAAATTAAACATGCATTGCATAAACACAATTTTTATATTACGGTTTTGTACTTTTAAATGTGTTTCTCCTCAATTTCAGACAGCACAGTGCATTTCATTAACTTAATAAAAAAAAAAGAAAAGAAAATAACCTGTAATGTCTTGAGACTGCGTATGTCAACCCTCACATTTTGGCATTATATCACTGCTTTTGTACATTTCAATCACAATTCACAGTATGCAGTGAAGACTTTGAAGGAATTTCATGAAGGGTCTTTCAAAGGTCTTGGTGTATTTTTTTAACAAAATAAAAGTAATCGCTATACGGGCACCCAAGATTAGTGTCACCAGTATCCGATCAAATGTGAAATATGGTCACTATCTCCCCTTCTGTTCCCGAGTAATAGTGTTGAATAATGAACCGTGTTATTGAAACTCATCATGTCACAGTGGAGTTGACCTTTTGAATAAATATTTCATAACTTAATTTTATACCATTAGACATTTGTGTGAAATCTTGTCAAAATTAATGTTGGGTTATGGCCAAAAACAGTCAACCAAAACATGCTTTAAAATGTGTTTATTTTCACATCCATGATTCTGCACAACTGTTTCCAGAGGAGATGGTTCTTTGAATGTGAAATAAAATTTATTTTTTATGAAGACAAAATGTTGAATTCTTGACATGCTCACACAGCTCAAGAATTAAGGTAGCTTCAACTTCAGCTCAAAGTATCCATCGTTAAACAAACCAGCATCAGCAACTGGGTAAGGAATGTCAGGAAAATATGAGACACAAAGCAGACACAATGACCAACATGGTCAATTGAAATTGGCACATTATGACAAGACCTTTCAGTGACAAAGTAAATAACAGAGACTATCAGCATTGTGTACTTGAAAATTTAAATCAATCAGCACTAAAGGGGCTGTATGAAAGGGCAATAATGGATCAGCTAGTTACATTGTCTTTCAGAGGACTGGAAAGTTGTTTAAGGTTGTTTTGTTTCATTTTCACCGCGCCCTATCCCTTCCAAGTCATTCTCGATCAGCAACTAAAATCAAACATAACAAATCTTCATTTTGTCAACAGTGACAATTATTTTTTTGAGTTACATAATTCTTGTGAGTTTCCAAAGATGTATTTTGTCTTACTGAGCAGGATGAATGGATTTAACAGTTTACATGACCATTACCCTGAAAATGTTCAATATGGCCTAGGTTGAGTACACAGTACACCCTGTAATGTAGAGTTTACACTGGAGGTCAGTATATAAACATTTTGTCATACATTTTCAGTGACACACTGGAAACACCGTATAAACTTAAGTTTCAGAATTTCAAACATAGCAAAACACTGGATTCTTATACAATTTCAGTTAAATTTCAACATTACTGACTTTTTGTAAGATTTATTTCTGCTCCATTAAGTTGAAGTCCATCCAATGACACCAGTCATTTTAAATCTACAACAGGCTGTCATACACAAACTGCAGAGGGAGCTGTTGCACGAGGACCTTCATTTCAAATCGGTCAGTGACAACAGCAGCACAGCAGAGGACGTCGTCTCGTGATCTGTACAGCTCTCACTCTCGATTGTCCTTGTCCTCTTCTCTGCCACTAGGAGCCATTTTCTGTCTTTTCCTCCTTGTCATCATCTTCTTCCTCACTGTCCTCCTCTTCACTCTCACTGTACTGATAGTTACAGCGGTTGGTGTTTACGAAGAGGTCGCTCTCATCATCTTCAGAGTCGCTAACATCCTCTTCCTTGTCTTTCTCCTCCGTCCCCTCTTCCTTTTCCTGCTGTTTGTTTGTCTTGTCCTGCTCTGACGGCTCCTCCATAAACCCCTCTGGCCTGGAGGATGTCAAAGTAAAAACCATCATACACTCAGTTACACTTGACAAAATAATGCTGGTCGTGTGTGTGTGTGTGTTCCCACTCACCAGTACTGTTGTTTTTGCAAGTACTGAACGTGATCTTTGTAGAGAATGAAGCTGATCTCTGCCTTCACCTTCTCTCCCTCCTCAATGGGATCCACAATCACATAGTCACCTTTGGGGAATGCAAAACACACCAAAAAATAGAAGGCCATTATAAATGCCAAGAAGTTATTCAGCCCATACTTACTAATACTAGACTTTTAGTAGATATTGGCCAAAGTCCAAGCTCTCAAAACAGCATTTTTAAATTAAAAAATCCCATATGTACAGACATTGTGGTAGCATATGTAAGAAATATACATTTGGGAAATATCGCTGGAGAAGATCAGTTGGCCAATTAAAAGATATCAGACTGATGATAAACAGTTTAGAGTATATATTAAATGAAAGATCCTATTCTCTAGCTGCATTCAGAGAAATGTTTAACATCTTAAAGAGATCAAGTGTGCAAAACTACATAGTCTGATTCACAGCAATGCAATGATGCCACTTGTTTCCAAAGTAAAATAAGTGGCAACAGGGA
Source organism: Hollardia meadi (assembly GCA_037974645.1). NCBI lineage: Eukaryota > Metazoa > Chordata > Actinopteri > Tetraodontiformes > Triacanthodidae > Hollardia > Hollardia meadi. Next base: position 5,503 of record JBBPCS010051160.1, read on the forward strand.
AAGGCTCAGTCTTCAAAATGTTCCAGAAATATGCTTTGCAGATGTTTGGGGGAAGGAAGTGCACTCCACAGGTTTGCTAGACCTCAGACACGTGTTCTAGTAGGCACTAGCAGCAGTATTTAGATGTTTCAGCTGGTTGACTGACAGCAAATGATCTCTGTAATAATAATCAATCTAAACATCCCATCGTCAGTTACCTCTCTTGATCCAGATGTTCTTGCGGAACTTGGTGGGCATGCTCACCAGGAAAGTCTCACCCTGGGCCGTGACAGCTTCATGGAGGTTGTTACCACGGCTACCAATGACCTACAATTGCACAGGTATAGGATGGAGATAGAGTCAGGACAATGGCTTGTGGGTGGTTGTTTAAAGTCAGCCCACACATAGCTTACCTTCACAATCTGCTGGTTTCCTGTGGGCGTGACAAAGTCTCCAAGAACCTCCTTGACAACGTGTTTGCGTTTTGTGGCCTGTGACATTATAAACGAGCTTCAGCTTCCTTCGCCAGCTGAGGAGACAAAAAGGTTAAAGTGAACAGTAATGCTCTCAATTGGGAAGGTCAGCTGCGGTCAAATAACGATACATTCAGGAGACAAAAAACTAAAACGGGACCACAAGGTAAATATCAACGCGAATAAAGTTACTAGTTAAGCTCACATAGTTTCCAGCTAGCTTAGCAACTTTTATTCAACGTTGGCTACCTCAGTGATTTCAATGATGGCTGGGCGAATGATAGCGCTTCACAGTCCCTTAACTTACTATTGTAATTAGTTAGAAACGTAAGCAAATAGCTGTTTTCTTACAATTAACGCCAACAATAACATTAACTACTATCGTTAGTGATTTATACTAGCTGACCAAGCTAGCATTAGGTATCCCAAAACGTATTTCTACTCTCAACAACATTAGCAGGTAATCTTACACGCTAACCTTGAAAGAAAGAAAAGAGTTATTGTGTCTCTAAGAAGCTGAATGTATTTCCGGGCAGCTTGACAGCAGTTAAAAAACACTTTCGAAAACGACACGTTGAAATATTTTATCAGTAATGCCGAACCACATGCGCTTCTGTTTTCTGACAACAGCATTACTTCCGGTGTACTAACCTTTTCAAAATAGAGGCTGTAGTTTATTTTCCTTTATCTGTAGGCTAAAGCACCGTGTGATGGGGGCTTAGAACTACGCTTAACATTACAGATAAAGAAGTGGCCATTGGAATTTTACTTTGCCACACCTGCACCTATTGCCTTATTGCCTGACTGAACTAGTAGTCATAATTATATAAAATTGATTTTCGTTTCCTGTACAACACTGGTTTAGTTCTTCCGTGGCAGCGCCTTTGCATTGTGGGAAATACAGTTTTATCTTTTCTCAATTTGAACAGCATTCAAGCTCACTGCCCTTTAATGAAACTGCTGTTCAGAGGCTTCCCTTTATAAAAGTCAAATTTAAGCTGTGCTGTGTTAAATACTTTTGTAGCAGACTACAAAAGGGCATAGTCACAACAATAGCGGTGCATGTTTGTTAAATAAAATGTTGTTTCACTTTTTACATAGGTTACTATGATATTCTTGTAATTAGATGTGCATTGTAGTTTATAATCTGAGACACTGTGCAGACAGTAAAATCGAATCGCAAGTAATTTTGTGTTTTATTTGTTTGTATTTTTAATTGATAAAGTTTCATTCTGTTGATAGTGTATATGAGAAAAACACCATAAACAAATAATTTCACACTTTTTTTATTCAACCTTTTGAACTGAATATCTCTCCGTCTTACAGCAGTTTTTACAATTGTATTGCAGTTATGTTGTCATGTGCACACCAAATTTAAGGGACAACCCCCATCTTTCAATAAAAACAACAAAAAACTCCTCAAGCACTACGGCACAAGCACTGCTAACAAAACATTCAAGAAAACTGACAAGACACAAGTCTTGTCAGTTCTCCACTAACATCCACTACTATTAGTGGATGTTCTTTATCGAACATGGGCTCAGTGATGACAGATGAGTTAAAACCAATACTGCCTAAAACATGACAATCACTATGACCTGCAGGATTGACAGAATGAAATGCACACAAAAAAACTACTTTAAAATCACCATAAAAGTTCTCAACAATGCTGGGTTTGTTGGAGCTGGTATGTTTTTAGTAAATTGAAACGAGGTATGAAGCTGAAACACTAGTGTGTTTTAACGGAAAAGTAACATCAGTAGGACTTCATGTATGATCATCATGCATGTAAGTATGAGTGAGTGAGTGTGTGTGTGTGTGTGTGAGAATATATGGTGTTGGAGGTTTAGTTGATTATAGCAGATGAGCACATCTTGTTGATCCCACACGCACTGGACCCTCTGTATAGGTAGTAGTAACCCTGTAAGAGAGACAGAGAAATAAACACACATGGTCTCACAACTTTATATGGGCAGCAACAAAGTAGGAGTAGTAGTCAGCAAACCATCTAATCTAATATGAAACAAAACAGTGGTTGTTTTTGTACAGTAGGGTTTTAAAGGCCAAAACAATAACGAGAGCAGTATAAAGACGATTTAAGCCAATTAATCGGCCGATATCACTATATCAATATTAACTGGCCACACCGATTAATCAGTCGACCTCTACTTTTTATGGTCACTTGGATAATTGAGTGACAGTCATGGTCTTGCTGTGTGTGAATTCAATAATGCACACTGATATACTGTATTTCAGGTGGGTAATTACACTGCTGACTGGTTATAATCTTATCAAATGAAGAAATTCTGGTGATAGCTTTAATTTTAATTTCAGAATGTTATGTTTTCAAGAAAAATTTAGTATTAGTTAAAAAATGTTTAGGGCCTTTTTCAGTCTTTCTGTTAGGACGGGGTTGTCTTACCTGCTCTCCATAATCCTCTCCCCAGCTGTTTTTGATTGCCCAGAATGGGACACCTTTACCTGAAAGCACAGAAACATTCATATGGTGCACTTGGCTGCATCTTGACTCACAAAATGACCATTCTTTATTGGTGACAAACAGGTTGAACAAATGTGTCTGTCTCAGGAGAAGGAACTGGGTAAATGTCGAGGATTAAACTACACGTACGTTCTCCGTATCCCACCAGCAGCACAGCATGGTCGATCATCCAGGGGTTGCAGAAGATCTTGAAAGGGTGAGACACACCCTTCCTGTAGAACTACAGAAATTCCACAGACAATAAAAATAGTTTCCATGGAGGTGATGACAGTTTGTTAAGTAGGCCTATGTCAAACTTTCATGATTATGACCCCCATTGCTGGGGTAGATGACTGTACTGTAGCAGTGACGAAAATGCTTACCTGCATGGCAAATGCATTCAGAGCAACAGAGATTGGTCCATTCTCTGCCAGCCAAGCTGCAATTTCTGAGGAGACCAAAAACAAAATGAGTCCATTCAACATACCTGTTTTTTCAAACTGCCACACAGATGAATATTCCAGTTACAATTAAAATACCAGCAAAACCAACACCCATCAATCTGCACTACGTTTGTCTTTGAAATTGGACATGACAAATCACTGGAGTTACAGCATGTCGCTATGTTTATTCTTTAAATCTAATTAATGTCTTGTCACTTTTAGATTAAATAAGGTTCTTCTTCACTCCCTCTGTATTCGCTCAGTCCACTCACCCTTCTCATCTTTGGACAGCTCCACAGAGCTGTTGATGTAGGCGGCCACCTTCCTCGTGGTGAAGCCACAATTCTGCTTGTGCCCGTTGTAGGAGTAGTCGCTCTCTGACTCAAGACCACCTTAGCAACATGTGAAGGATGAAGACTTAAAGGTTAGAGCTTGCACATAAATTACATGTATGCATGGATGCTTTTGGAGGCTGCTCAGTGTCAATAAATACTATAATGTCCCGACAAAAAACTGGGACTGGAAGCTAAAATATTTCATAATGGATGCACACATCACGTGTCCTCCACCCCAGGTCTTTCCTACCCAGCTTCTCAATGGCTTCGTACGCATTTGACGGCAGCCCTCCTCTGCACGCGTGGTCCAGCCCATCACAGTCGACCAGCTCTGTGAGGGAAAAATCAATGAACCAATCACATCATGGCTCTGTATCCGCAAATGTAAACAGTGATGTATTTTTTCTGCAGGGGAAAGTTATTGAATTATTGTATCGTCTGTGTTTGTTTGGGTCTGTGCACTTGTGTGTGTGTGTGTGTGTGTGTGTGTATTACCTTGTTCAGACAGGGACAGCAATGTCCCATTTTTCAGGAACCACTGGCCTTCAATGTTGCCTGTGACAGAAAATGCCCAGCAAGATCCACACATACCCTGCAAGAAACACACACAAACACACACACACCAGCATGAAGTAAACAGGAGGTATAACATAATACTTAGGGTAACTGCTCTATAATTAACTGATCGTTGGTACCTGATTCTTAACGGGACTGACAGCTCCATGATCCCGCCAATCCCAGCTGGCAGGGGCGGGGTCTTTGGCAGGAGAGGCTGGTTTCATTGGCCGATGAAGAGTCCATTGACTCAGGAGTGGGTTCAGGTATGTAGAGCGAAACTCTTCCTCTGGAGAAAAAAACGGAAGTAGAGAAGTCAAACCTCTGTGTTTCTTCAGAGGATGTTTTTGAAGGGAAGCTTGTGCAACATATGCAAAGCGGAAGATGCAAATCCTCAATTTGAAACTGTGTGGAAATACAAGCAAATGCACACACAGACACACACACACGTACCAGTTAGGTCGCTGAACTTGGTGACTCCATACTCGGCTGACCCTTGATCTAGAGACTGGAGCTTCTCTGCAGTCTTCAGGTTCTCGTGGAAGATGCGCAAACGATGGTCTGCCTCTGCAGGATCAGAGGTCAAATGAACACATATTTAAAAAATAATTTAGTACTTGACATTGACTCAGTAACACTCCAGCCTCCTGTCTCTCTTTTCTCAAACAACCAGTCAGTCTATTATCTGTCACTGTCTGAGACATTAACAATTCTTCTGTCTACACCTGCTTATCTTTTTATTTATTTATTGAAGGGATGCTACAATACAGGTTATGTGGTTTCTTACACACACACACAAAAATAGAAGGGCAGTGTATTATATTTATGGGGTAATCTGTCGTGGTTATGTTGCATTTAGTGTCTCACTTGGGATTCTTCACCATTTTAAATTTCTTCCTGTTTATTCACAGTTGATAAGATGCTTATAACCCATCAGTAACCATGATTTACTAATCCCAAAGACTCTGAATCGATCGTGGAGATTTATGTTTTATGCCAGGATGAACGCCTTTTATTGTCGCTATGAATACATAAAGATTCAGGTTGTGTAGACAGGAATGTGATACTAAACAGTATGTTTGGTGTGTTCAGTCACTCACCTTCTTGGCTGCTGTAGACCTTATTGTATTTCACCATGAATTCTTTGAATTGGCCCAACAGCTCCACAGACTCCTGCCAGATAAGGAGCAGACAGACACACAGAATCAACACAGACTTTATCCTCTACCTCAAGTTCAAACTGATAGCAGCTGTTTATATAAGAGTTCAGATAACAACATGGAACTAATGATCAACAATGTCCCGTTAGTCCTGATCTCAAATATGACATCATTTTTACCTCCAGAGGCTGGCTGGTGGATGCATCCATCACCTTGTTGGTCTCTTCTACTTGAGGTTCAACTGATAAGAGAGACATCCAGAACAACACGTTAAGCATCAATGTGCACAACAAGTACATTCATGTTTATGTGTTCAAAAGTACACGGACTGTGGTTTTCAAATCAGAGAAATACATGGAAATACAAGCTGTAGAGCAGTTTTCACATGACTCATTACTGCTCGTGCTTGAGAAGTAAACATTCAAGTCTTAGAGCCTAAAATAAATTCTATATTTGCATAAGTATCTTTAGCTGTTTAATGATGAATGTTTTTGACTGCTGACTGACCTTTAGGCTGGCACTTCTGTTTGAGCAGAGTTGAAGTGCCCTGCCAGGGAATGTCCCACACCTCGAACACACACACCTCCGTCTGCCGCACATAAAAACATACACAGAGGACAGAGATATTCTATATTATAAACAGTCGATTGACCTGATTATATTGTCATACACATGATAAATTCAGAGAGTTGAAAAATGATTGAAAAAATGGAATAATATGTTTAACGCAGTGCAGCCCAAGCTAACAACATCAAACAGAGCAAGTTGTTTATGTCTCTTGTATGTCTTTATATTTTTAGAGTTTAAGAGTAAAACAGGTTTTTATCTCCTAGGCTTATTTTGAGGATGTTAGATGAGGATGGGTAAAATGGGAATAGGTTTCTGCTACAAGGTCAAAGAAACAAAGAAAAAAGTAGTGTATATGTCAGTGCTGTGCATGCATGTGGGCATGAGGCATGAGCGTGCTTGGGGTAACTTCAAGCCAAACTTAAGTCAAAAGATCAGATGACTGATGACATCTGAACAAACAGAACTACACTGCTGCCATAAGAAATCATTACACAGTCAGGTGCACACACAAGCCCATTCCCATTTTGGGATATTAAATATGTCTTATTGAAATCTGCCATTTTCAAACCACAACAATGACCTACTTTCTTCCACAGTTCATCTCTCTCACTAATTCACTCACTCTCTCACACACACACATACACAATCCTACCTTGAGTTTCTGTGACTCGGGATAGAAGTCACATGTCCTGAGCATGGTGGATTTCTTACACTGAGTGTTGCTCAGTTCCACTGTTATCGTGTAGCGGATACCCTTAACCAGCTGGAAAACAGGCAAATACACACAAACAGTGGTCACTTTTAATTTACACATGCAAATCTTACCCTTAATAAACCCTTTATTCAGACATAACTCTTGTGTCAAGGTCTTATTTATTTATTTAGTGGTCATACAATGCATAAGTATTTGAATGGCATTTAGCCAGACTAAGCTTTTTGTGGATCTCTGATGACTACTGTATGTTGTAGTGTCTGGATGCTTCCTTTGCTGCATGGACACTCTGGTGGCAGCTAGGCACTGAAAAATAACAGTACAATGCAACTCTGTTCAGGCCATTTGGTGGTGTTGTCAAACCAGGTTATGACTTCCGGCCAAAATGAAAAGATAGACATATGCTGACTGTAACCTTTTCAAAAAGTACCAAAAATTAATAAAAAATAAAAAATTCGATAGCAGATCTGTGAATGGTAAATAATAATGTTACTCATCATTCATTTTTATTACAAGCATGCAGGGACATTTGTGCCGCAGTGACCAGTTTTATGTTATTATTTTGAAGGTAATTCGCCTTGTTTCCGGCCTTTGTTTAGCTAACTTTTGTTGGCATGACGCAGCTCTACATGCCCCCCAGCATCCCTGTTGTTTACAAAGAACTGAGCGTTCTTACTTGTATTTCAACCAATATTCTCCATCCATAACAGTCTGTAATGACAAAATAAGACGCTGCAATGCTGTGAATAAATAAACGTTTCAATAATATTACAGTCTAAAATGTTAGCGTTACCTGTTTGGTGGCAGAGATGAGCCGACTGACTTTGCGGAGGTGCATGGCGTTGGAGCCCCGGTTGTAGCGCTCCTCGGCGAACACTAGGGCCTTCTTTAGGCCTGGGTCGGACTCCTGCAGCCGGACCAGAGAGCCTGGAGGCCCGAACAGAGGCCGGTCGAGGTCCTCGCCTAGCCCCGCAACCGAGCCCAGCACGGCGGTCAGGGCCAGCCACAGGATTACCTGAGAGCAGCGAAATCCGACCATGACGTTGGTCCCGGTGTGCTGTCAAAAAGAAAAGGGACAAGTGTCCAACCTGTGCTCAAATAACACGAGGGATGTTTGCTTTCCTTGAAAACAAATCGATACGGAGTTATCAGCAGTGGTTATACAAGAGGTAAAGCCACAGTGTTGTTGCCATACAAATGTAATGCTGAGGCTGTGGGAGGGGACATGGTGATGAATAGGCGGGGTGTGTTCAAGAAACACACACCAGCAGGATGTGTTGCACACACATAAGCTTTTTAACAACGCTGTCATTTATGGATACGTAACAACCGGTTAACAATTAACATCATTGTATATAAAAATGAAGGAAAGCCATCGCACAACCATAAACAATCTTACATCTCTTGTTCATGTCGTGGAGGGGACAGTGTTCTTTCCCACATACACATTAAAAATGTGCAGGACACTGGATTATAATTAGATTTTATTGTAATTCATGATGATAGTTTAACAAACATATTTTGACAACCAATCCAATATGAACTTCAGCTGGAACAGCTGGATTGCATTCCCTGGCACCTCCGTGATTTGGTGCACCATCTTTAACACAGAGAAGATATGTAGGTGAAGCTCTACCATGTAGCTAAGAATGGGGGTCCATGTATCATCCGTTCACTTAAATATTTCATTCAATTTGAAAAAACAAAAATAACCTGTCAGATTTTTTTTGGGGGGGTGGGGGGGGGGGCACCAAAAAGGAAAATAACTGTTTTCATATGTAACTAATCAAATAAAATTATTAGACCGGAAATAATCTGAGGTAGAGGCTAAAGAAGGCCAAGCGTGAGATAACCTCAGTTTCGATATTAGAACAGTTACACATCACTGATTATCACATTTTTGAGGGGAAGGATATTTTTTTTCCTAGCTTCCTCAAGACATGCACTAATTATTTTACATATATTAAAGACTTTGGCCACGTGATGTCGCTGTAGGCTACACCATGAGCATGTCAAATAAAAGAGTCACATTAGGGGAACAAGAGCATTAATTGTCTCCTCTTCATCAAAATCTCTGTTGAAACCATGAATGTAATGTTCAGAATCTCTCATACTTCTCTCATCCTTGCTGACTATTAATTGGTTTGTTGTAAGTTGACCAGGTAGTTATACTGAGGTGATAGGAAACATTACAACTCAATTCAAAAAATGTGTAATCAAATAGCCCTAGCCTATTCACGGGAATGCAACATGTAAACACCACAAACGTTAGGTGCAGGGTAGTTAAGGTTTGTGTTAAAGTTGTTTTAGCATTGGAGTGGGTGCAGGGGCCTAAAGGTCAGATGTGAGCTTGTGACCAGGAGGTCGCTGGTTAAATTCCCCGGACCGGCAGGATAAATCTGGGTGGGGAAAGTGATAAAGCAGTGCTTGCCCCTTCCTCATTATTACCACCACTGAGGTGCCCTTGAGCAAGCCATCATAACCCCAACTGCTCCAGTGTAGCTGCTCAGTGGCCAGCAGATGTGGTTGTACTGAGTGAGTGGCTGCCAGGTGTGATTGTGTTACCGTGTGAATGAGATCAGGGCATTTCTGCAAAAGAGAACATTGGTCTCAGTGAAACCCTCCTAAATAAATGTTTAAAATTGCTTTTGAGTTGTGGTGGTGCTTTTATTCTGAAAACATTCAGAATGTTATTTGTGTTCTGGATAATAGCCCAAGGCAAGTGGATCACAGACACCAATGTAGGCTTTGGAGGAGGTTCTTTATGGTAAAGACCAACATCATTAGAATTACACCCTGGGCTTACAACTGTATTATACAACTGTATTAGGGCTGCTGGGTACCATTAGAAAAATTACAATACCAGTAACCTTAAAGCGATACCAGTAAAGTTCTTCATTAGATACCTTTATTTCTACTTTATTGGATATCACTAAACATCATGGGAATGGAAGCATTCGGTTGTGTAAAATGCCACCACCACTCCTCCCCATCCAAATGATTTTTACAGGAATACATTTTGAAAGTGTTCAAATTATTAAATGTTAAATATCACAACCAACGTCCTCAATCTAGTCTATAGCCAGTCAGTCCTCAAATGTTCTTTTAAAGAAATTAGCATGTCAGCCTTCTCTGGGGCAAGGCATTGTCCTTCCTGGCAGATTGTGTCTTCAACAATAGAAAGGATTCGCTCCACTGCAGTGGAGGATGCTTGAACACATTTAGAGGCCAGGTTAAACAAGATGGGGAAGGTCTCGCTCCTCTTCCACCACCACCCTCCAGGATTGATCGAGGTCAGTTCTGCAGGTAGAGCTCTGCTGAGTTCAAGCCTCCTTCCGTGCCTTCTCTGATCAATCAAGGAACAAACAACCCCCCAATGTGGAGTCAGACATCGGGTCACTCGCAGTCACAGCAGTCTATAGAGGTAAGTATCAAGGTAAATAAAAGACAAGAAAAAATCAAGGTCACTTGATGTTGATTAAGACTGATCCAGAAAAAGGCACTGAAGCACTGACATCATCTGAACGCTTAGTGCTGCTGCCTCTTCATCCTCTTCTTCCTCCTCCATCCTCTCACCTATTGTTCTTCTGCGTCTTCCAGTGTATGCTGTGTTAATACAGTTTTGTATCACTTTTCTGTGTGGCATCTCAATAGTCAATACTTAACCTAGATCCTAGAGAGTCTAGCAACAATAACCAAAATTAAGCTAACTTGCTGAAATGAAGCCAAATGAACTCACTTGTTCAGAGTCTTCCCTGCACACCTGCAGGATCCAGGATGTTGGCCTTAAACTGGGGACCCACTGATGTGGCCTCTTCCAGGAACATCCTGAAGGGAATAACCATATACCAGTCCTACATAAATATAATCTATATATGTACATTTAGTGATTTACAACAACAAAATACATATTGTGTAATGTTTTGAGAGGTCATCCCACACCATCTTCTTAATTGCTGCACTAAAGGTAGAGTCTGTAAAATGGCCCTTTAACTTCTGCAGTATGGGCAGAATTTGGCCACAAGCAGAGTCCTTTTCTGAGGACCGGTCCTGGAATATTGTTATTATAGGGGCAAGGCCACATGGCCAGCAGGGGGGGGCAATTTTTTTGAGGGCACAAAGGTCACATGCCAGGGCATCAAGGCCATAAGTGAAAAAATGGCTTTGATTTCATTTATAAATCAAATCCTTTTCTAAAATTATATTATATTTTTAGTAAACAGTGTAACAGTTTTAGAGAATTCAAAACATAGTTTTTATAATAGGGATAATTTATTTGAAATTATTTAGGAATAGATGTAGGATCACATACCATCAATCACTGAAGCCTCCATTAGGGCACTAAAATGTGCTATTATGACGTGTTAGAACTTAGTGTACAAGACGTACTGCAGCCACACTTAAGTGAGATGACTCACTCTTTACTTCCATCATCAGCGCTGGGAAAGATGATGTGTTTAATTCAGAATGATATTAAAACTAAAACAAGTTTTAATTTACCGTTGAGGGTGCAGTCTGACCTATACTGAATGCTAGTTTCCATATTGTGTGATACCAGATTTATGTATGGGATATGTATCCCTATGGATAAATAGTAATTAAAATGAACATTTTAGCCTTTACTCACAAACTACTTTAATTTGCTCACCTTGCTTCAGAGCACCAGAAAAGTGACCATGAATATGAACCATGAATATGAACAGAGCAGAGGAAAATGTAGACAAACGTAAAACACAGTTTTATGTTGTTGATCTGGTCCTGCTGATCAGAATTAGTTCAACCAAGTCTGAGTTTACTCAGAGTTAAGCACATGTGATGGGAATGAAAAAAACAAACATCATCAATGGAACTCCGATATGATGTCTGTCCATCTTTATTTATGTCAATGGTCTACACAGTCACAGTGTTATAAAGGACAATGTAGCCTATAGATTTTATTCTAATTGATAAATCCACAACGTCCACAGATCGCTGTCTCTGTCCTTACATTATTGACAGATCAATCATAAAAGCAGTTACTTAAAGACCTTGTATAAAGAAGTAATATCTCACCGGGATTTCAATGTTAAAGATGTAAATTTCTGCAAATTATTGCGTTCCAATATGTGCTTCGTCTGTTTGAATGAGGAAATTAAATGATGTGTCAGACAGCTCCTTCAGGCTCAGCAGGAAGGGAGGAGTCAGAGAGAAACCTGCCAGCGAGCAGGTTAGGTTCACAGTCATTACTACAGTTACTGACCCACAGTTTAAGTTACCTCTCTTTGTGGAACAGAAAACCCAGAGTGTTCCTCACTCTCGGGCTTAACCAACAGAGTTTTCTGTAAACTGTTTTATCATGCATGTCAAATAATCTCTTTCCATCGACCTCCTCAGTCTGGGGTCCAAAGACTTTGCCTGAATAGCTGGATGCTCTACAAACCGTTCAATCACCAGATAAAGTGTGTTCCACCTGGTTCTCACATTAAGCACCACTGCATGCTGAGCATGATTCGCACATGACCAAGAAATAAGAAAATCAGCTCTAACACCTCTTCACACTCGGATGAGTGTTGGAGTTGGACAGTGCATTTGTTTGTGCATGCTATCAGGCTATAAAGACACCAACTAAGGAGTTGTCATTAAATGATCTTTTTTTCCAACATGGTTCTGTGTATTTTCGCACATGGCGAATAGATTTGTGCTATTAAACAAAGAACTTTACATCCCACCAGTTCAATGCCTGCAGGTGTTTTGCATTCACATCTCTTGGCCACAAATAAAATGGATCACAGATTGGTGATCTGAATATTTGCAGATGGTTGTGTTTAGATTACATTGTATTATATTAGACAGACTTCAGCTTGATGACAGCCACACAAAGGGCTGAGATACAAGGTGGTATCAGCAGCATAATGAATGTGGCATGCAACAACTTCTCTGAACATTTGCTAATAGGTATTTATGACTAATTATCACTTTATATATTTAAGTAATGAACTTATTTGAATATATCACCAAACAATTTTAAGATAAAACTTAATTGATCACCAACTGGGGAAATTTGGTTGTTGCAGTAGCACAATGAAAGAAATAAGAAAATACATGCAGAACGTAAAAGAAATAAATAAAAGATATATAAAACTAAAACTTCTGGAGATAAAATTACAGAGGAAGTGATAGTGGTGTGTGGTTAATACACACCACTGTTAATACAGTGATTAAATTAAGTAAGTAATAGAAACTAGTGTTTGTCTGTTTTAATATAGAGATGTAATATAAGTCAAATAAATACAGTAGAAGTATAAAGCAAGTCAATGTAACATTAACATATAATATGATGCATACGGATATAGCATGGGATTTTGAGATATAGTGCAAGGTGAAATGAAGTATAACTTAGTATCTGTAAGTATATAGTAAAGCAATATAACATGCGGTTAAACGCATTTGTCGTATTTCAAGCAACTATTTCTATTTCAAACAATTTCAAATGCAATTAAAGCTGCAAACAGCGTTGAACGGGCCCTCACACCCTGCGCATGTCGGGGGGAGTGTCAGTGTCAGTGTCGGGAGAACACACACTAAGTAGACATCATGTGGCTGTATGTGAGGTGTAGACCACACCATGTAAATTCTATGTAATTTG
>JBBPCS010051171.1:0-18831 GCA_037974645.1 Hollardia meadi
CACACACACACACACACACACACACACACACACACACACACACACACACACACACACACACACACACACACAAATGGCTGCTGTGATAGGTCTGAGAAGAAAACATCTGGTGATTTTAGCAAACAACTTGTTGTGTAATAATTCCATTGGTAAGTAGCGACAACACTGCACCTTGATATTACTCTAAAAGTAAGAAAAGTCCATTCAGTTAATGCACCACAGTCAAAATATGCTGTTTTTCACACATCAGTGGAAACAAGAAGCAGCAAATAACGTAGATAAGCATCTCATTTTAATAGACAATCTTTGATCACCAGACTAGCAAACGCCAAGGAAAGAGATATAGATCAAAACGTAGTCTGTTTACAGGAAGCAGTTTTATCTACAAGTTTCAACTGCCGCATGTTGAGTGTGCCTGTGCATTTTTGTGCTCTAAAGAATATACTGTATATGACTTATTCAGAAATGTAATGGTATTATAAAAACATATTCCTGAAGAAATACACAAAACATTTTGCAAATCAGAATCCCATTGGTGATCTTTATTGGTTTCATATTTGAAAATCACAGGTCAGAATCAGATCAGAAAGAGGACTTTTTATCCATGCAAATCATCAATGGATGATGAAGACAATGAGCGGGCTTTAATGATGTCTTATGTGACTGAATATTGTCACTGTGTGCAAGATTTCAGATTTACTTAGATTAGATTTCACTTAGATTTGTGAAATGAAGTCCTGAGCAAACATTATCACAGGAATTTAAATCGAAATAGGCTCAATCTAATGTTTATTGGATGTGTATTCTGGCTAAATAAATAGCTTTAAGACAGTAAGTGTATGTTGGGATCTGAGATAAACTGTCAGCAGAGTGTTCAGTCGACCTCCTCAATAGTTGGACCAGAGGAGGAGCCACCTCCAGCTCCACCAGGGAAGCCACCAGGCATTCCCCCTGGCATTCCTCCTGGCATACCCCCCTGGTATAGCTTGGAGATGATGGGGTTGCACACCTTCTCTAGTTCCTTCTGCTGGTGATCATACTCGTCCCTCTCTGCCGTCTGGGTCACAGGAGGAGGAAATGGGTCATTTAGACAGAGAAGTGGAGAAATCACTAACAGTCTCTTACCGAAAGTGCAGTCGATGGATTTTTACCTGGTTCCTGTCCAGCCAGGCAATGACTTCGTTGCACTTGTCTACGATGGTCTTTTTGTCCTCAGGGCTGATCTTGTCTTGGAGCTTCTCATCCTCCACAGTGCTCTTCATGTTGAAGGCCAGAGACTCAAGGGAGTTCTTGGCTGTGACCTTGTCTCTCTGGGCCTCGTCCTCAGCCCTGAACTGCTCTGCGTCCTGCACCATTTTCTCAATGTCTTCCTTGCTTAGCCGCCCTATGGGAGGATGAAATACAAAGCTCTGTACCTTGGGTTCAGTGTTTATCCATTTATTCTCTCTGTCCATGTACAGCATTCTTTCAGCTTGTAAGAAATATTTAATGTGGTCATATACCTTTGTCATTGGTGATGGTGATCTTGTTCTCCTTTCCAGTGCTTTTGTCCACTGCAGATACATTAAGAATGCCATTGGCATCAATGTCAAAGGTCACCTCAATCTGAGGGACACCTCTGGGAGCAGGTGGAATACCAGTCAGCTCAAACTTGCCCAAGATATTATTGTCCTTGGTCATGGCTCTCTCACCTTCATAAACCTGGAAATAATTACTCAGATCAAATTCTGATGCATCACTGAACACTAATTTCAATACACAGGGGCTATTGGGAGACAACTGCTAATTGTCTAGAACTTGACTTCAAGGTTGCTCTACCTGAATGAGCACACCAGGTTGGTTGTCTGAATAGGTGGTAAAGGTCTGGGTTTGCTTGGTGGGAATGGTGGTGTTTCTTTTGATAAGGACAGTCATCACTCCTCCAGCAGTCTCAATTCCCAGGGACAAGGGCGTGACATCCAGCAGGAGCAGGTCCTGTACATTCTCAGACTTATCACCAGCCAAGATGGCTGCCTGCACAGCTGTGTAGAGTTTACAAAAGGTGAAACTAATGCAATGAGGACAAGACAGTTTATAAACCACTAGTAATCTGGTTTGAAAACAAGTATATACCTAAATGCTGTTGTGATACCCACCTGCGCCATAGGCCACAGCCTCATCAGGGTTGATGCTCTTGTTGAGCTCACGACCATTGAAGAAATCCTGCAGCAGCTTTTGAATCTTGGGGATACGTGTGGAGCCACCCACTAGGACAATGTCATGGATCTGGGACTTGTCCATCTTGGCATCCCTCAGGGCTTTCTCCACAGGCTCGAGGGTTCCACGAAATAGGTCTGCATTGAGCTCTTCAAAACGGGCCCTGGTGATGGAAGTGTAGAAATCCGCTCCTTCGTAGAGTGAATCGATCTCAATGCTGGCCTGGGTGCTGCTGGAGAGGGTGCGCTTGGCACGCTCACAGGCTGTGCGCAGGCGACGCACAGCACGCTTGTTGTTGCTGATTTCCTTTTTGAACTTGCGCTTGAACTCAGCAATGAAGTGGTTAACCATGCGGTTGTCAAAGTCTTCACCACCCAGGTGAGTGTCACCGGCTGTGGACTTGACCTCAAAGATGCCATCTTCAATAGTCAGGATTGACACATCAAAAGTTCCTCCTCCAAGGTCAAAGATAAGCACATTACGTTCACCACCAACCTAAAATGAATGGTAAAAATTACTAATAGGAAGATGAGGTTTGGTTAAGGTGTGCATTTTATTAGTTAGTAACCTTTTTGTCCAGGCCATAAGCAATGGCTGCAGCAGTGGGCTCATTGATGATGCGTAGTACATTGAGCCCCGCAATGGTTCCAGCATCTTTGGTGGCTTGACGCTGGGAGTCATTGAAGTATGCAGGAACTGTGATAACTGCATTACTCACAGGCTGTGAAGACAGAAAGACGTGCTTGCTATGATTCTTAGGTGTTATAATTTAGATATTGATTTGTGTGTAAAATGTGGAGATAGTAGGTACTGTCTCCTGACAGTGGCAGCTTTTATTACCACCCTTTTTTTCTGCATAAACTACCCCATGTCATTTCGAGCATAGTGTTATACACTTATTGTCATGTACCTTTCCGAGATAAGCCTCAGAGATCTCCTTCATCTTGGTGAGGACCATCGAGGAAACCTCCTCAGGGTAGAAGGTCTTTATCTCCCCCTTGTATTCAACCTCCACCTTGGGTTTGGATGAGTCATTCACGACCGTGAAGGGCCAGTGCTTCATGTCTGACTGCACCACAGCGTCGTCAAACTTACGGCCAATCAGACGCTTAGCATCTGAAAGAGAATCGAGGAAAACAGTACAGTGTATATACAGTTAAATAACTAGTGTTGAGTTTTTTTCCCCTTCAAAACGATATTCATCGACACAGTGAGGAGAATTAGAATAATTATTTTTGGGTCGCTGTTTTCAAGCCTGTTGTCTTGTAGGTGTTGCAGTCCTCACCAAACACAGTGTTGGATGGGTTCATGGCCACCTGGTTCTTTGCTGCATCTCCAATCAGTCTCTCGGTGTCTGTGAATGCCACATAGCTGGGCGTGGTCCTGTTTCCTTGGTCATTGGCAATGATCTCCACTTTGCCATGCTGGAAGATGCCCACACAGGAATAGGTGGTGCCCAGATCAATGCCTACTGCTGGTCCTTTAGACATCTTACAGACAAAAAAAAAGAGAAGTCATGTGTTAGCAATTGTAGCCCTTTTTATTTTGGACTAATTCCAAGACATTCCAATAAGACTATATTCATCATCACTAAATAAATGATTTATACTCATTCTGATGAATGCACCTGCATCCTATATACACCCACATATACCTACTGTAGGTAAATCAACAAAAGATGTGCCTGTCCCTGTTATTTACAGTCCAGATGCATGGCCACATGAGGCTCAGCTATTGGTGGGGTGACATTCACAGAGTAGTGGCTTAAACCACCTCCTGACACTTGAGACAAAATGACTGGACTATGTCACACTGCTTCTGTCTCCACGCCTCCCCCCAGCAACATAATACTAAAGTGTCTCCGTCAGTCCAGTGAAATGTGATGTACTGATCCTGGAATAGTGATTGGCGTGTCTATTTTCCGACAGCTGGCTTCAAATAGTTTAGTTATTTTAAAAAGTATCAGCGTATCTATAAAGCAATGAATGGAAGGTGGCTAAAAATTAAGACATCATTTATCAATGACTAGACGAAAGCTTAAAAACCAAAAATAGACACAGAAAACTACAGTTTGGAGGTGCAGTAACAAACATATTTGATTAATGAGGAACTCAAAAGCCTCTTGTTGCATGGAGCTGTCATTTGACAAAACCAGCTGACTGAGCCAGGGAATAAATTCTTTTAGAGGCAGAGAAAATCTCTAACATGCAGTTATATAAGACACCAAGTAACAGAGCACAAAACTGCCTTGATTAAAGATTTTTAAATGTTTCTTGTGCATGTGTGTTTGTCTAATGGGTCAAAGCATGACCAGAGCTGCTCAAACTACAGATTATTGAATCACTTGTTATCTAGTTGTGTAACACAGAGCAGAAAATGCTGACATAGTGCTGTTGCTTCACTGCCTGTATCTGAAACTTGCCATGTGCAGTTCTAAAAAAAATACATTGGAGTTGATACATACAGTTGATATAACAGCATGGTGGTCTGTAGGCCTAGAGTTAATGCAAGTTTCCTCTATTTAAGGCAATCTTCAAAAGGCAAGATCACATTGTGATTTGGAAACGAATCAATAAAATCATCCAAAGAGGCATTTTATTTGCTGGTCAGTTACTGAGTGTTTTTTCAGACAGATTCTGCTTCAGCTTATCATGCCATTGTTTGACAGAAACAGAATACCTCTCACATTTGACAGTCAGGCTTTTAAAGCAGCAAGCAAGACAGACTGTGAAGCCAGGCCGAGTGTAATGCTTCTTATAGAAGGAGTTACCTTGCGGCATCAGACGTTCAAAACTTGAGAGCTTACTGAGTTCTGAGTGGCGCTTTGTTTTCGTCTCGCACACAACACTCCTCTCCAGCACGTCTATCCCTCAGCTGGCAGGAAGACGAAGAGGGCGAGGGTCTCTGCTCCCCAGTGTATATAGAGCACTGTGCAGGGAGAGCCCATTAGGGTGTCAGGTGACTGCAAGTTCTAGGCCCATGTTTCTGCTCACTGACTGGATTCCTTGAAGGAAAGCTTGCTTTCGTTACCTCTGTAGCGCTCTGCTAGTTGAGCAGAACAATCAAAGTAAAATTAAAAATCTAAACTAAACCTGTTTTTCTTATGTGACAACTGTTAGGATATGAACATAGATAATGTGGTTTATGTGCTCAACATGGCTGGGACATTGAACAGTACACAGTGTTAAAGAAGAACTGAAAAAAATTTTTTTTTACCATTTTGAAAATCCCTGGATTTGGTGTTAAACTTCTGCAATCAAAGCCTCAAAGCTCAGCCAGACGTTCATGCCTTTTGCAGTATAGGAGCTGTAGTAGATAGCTAACATTATTAGCTTACTTTAGACAGCAAACTGTTAAGTGATGTTTTTTGCAGGGTGGCTGTTGCTTCAGAGGTACGGCAGGCCATCCATTAATTGCAGGTTTGAGGGTTTGATTTCTGGCTCTTCCTGTCCTCATGGCGAAGTGGTAGTGTTTGTTTAACCTGATGGACTGGTTAGTAAAATGAGGGGTAATTCATTCAGGGCATGAATAAAACAGAAAAGTCAATGCCAGCCTCCTGTGTTAAGTAAGGCATGTCAGAAAACGTGAACGTGAATATTGCCAACACCACATAGTAAACAATCTTAAATAGTTTTTATTGAAGTATCATTTTATAGTGTGTACGTGTTTCATTCTCTTTATAAGGCAGCTTTGCAGTTCGCTTTCCTTCCCCTTATTGCACGGTCCCTCTGCCAGACCTCAAAAAAATGGATTTCTATTCCTGTTGCATAGCCTCTCTGACACATGGGCCATCTGGAATTAAATATCACACAGTTCGTTCCAACACCACCTGTTGCGACACACCATCTTACTCACACGCGCCTGTCAAGTAGTAGTTGTTGTTTTCTTCTGGCAGTTGAATATTGCATAACTCATAAAAATATATCCTTTAACACTTGCCTGAGGTACTATGATTTTAAGCTTTTCATATGCATGGAAGTTCAGGAGAGCAACCAAAATGAGTCACACACAGTTGGTGTTGGTCAACTTTCACACAATAAATACAGTACAGTTATAATTAGCAGCAATAATTGACCAAACTTAAGGGAAGCAGCTGTACACCAGTGCGTTTTCCCCCAGGAATAAAAAACTAAGATGAAGCATATTTTGCCTTCCATGACTCCAAACAGAGATGAGTCCCCTGTTACAAATTACAGTTTCATGAGAGTCTTTGATGTCAGGTACTGAAATAGTAGCTATCACTTTAAAACAAGCAAATTGCGGAGCTGATAAAAAAAGTCCTCTCCTTTGCTCTTGTGTGCTCTGCAGTGGCCATTCATATAGTCCCAAGCGCAGCGCTTGCAGTAGTTGTACAAATGGTGCTCTGCTTTCTTCAGTGTGCTGTTCAAATCCAGTGTTCCCTGAAGGCTGCACAAAAAAAAGGCAAAGGTTTAACCAACACATTCATATTCATATCCATTCAAATACCTTCTCTTGTGATGAGATTTTCATGTCTTATCATATGGACAAACCTGCTCGTGAACTGGATGAGTTGCACTTCATCTCGGCATTGCAGCAGAGACTCTCTGTTCTCTAACAGGATGGCAGCACAGATGAAGAGCTCAAAGGTGAAGTCGGTGTTGATGGCCTGCAGCTCTGACTCTGAGTTATCCTCTGCAAACAATACAGGGCAAAGACACTCTATCACTCTATCAAAGTCAGACATTTAACAGGAGTAACTATCCCTCCGCATTCAGCCTTATTTATTCTGACAACTTGAGTTCTGGGTGTTACCTGCGCTGCATTTTTGCGCCAGCCTTTCCTGGTAACAGGCTCGCTCTACTTGTTCAGATATAAGCTCCAGGTGGTCACAGCTAAGGATCTCGAACAAACGCAATGCGTCACTGTGTTCAAACTCCCTTTGGAAACCCAGTAGTAGCCACCTTGGAGGAGGGACAACATATCCACAAACAGAAACAAAATGCACGTGTGTCATATAAACTTATATTCAGATATAGAGAATAAAAATATAGAATGGTACTACAAATCAAAGCAGAACTACCTGTGGCAGAAGGCAAAGCCCTCCATGCTATCTGTGACTAAATGCGCATAAAGCTGAGGGTCCAGTTCCTTCAACAGGGCTGCCTCCAACTCTAAAAAACATTGAACACAACTGTTTCATATCAGAATCTAATTTATTTATAGACTGTACTTTCTTGCAGTGGAATCTCACAGTGGTACAGTTCTATTCCTAATCAGTTCAGAGGCAGTTTTTCGTTGGTTTTGGCCCACTGTTGAATATATAAATTTAGAGTTGATGAAATTATTGTTCTGGAAATATGTTTTCAATATCCTTGTTTGACCACTAGAGGTCCCAAATCTTTCTTGCAATTACATTTAGTAATAAATCTCATTTCACAACATGTCTATCTTGGAAAAATAAAAAGTATTATATATAAAATTGCATTTCTTTTTGGTGAGCCCACCTATTTTTCTGTGCAGACCATCAGCCCTGAAATCTTTGGAGAATCTCTCCATGTAGCAGGAGAAACTCCAGAAAGTGTCGACCTCCGAGTCAAGAACCTCCAGGAACCGGCTGCACAGGTCATTCATTCCTTGGGCATAACTGACCTCTGGATCAAGTGGTGCACAAAGAAAGAGTTTGTTTCTTTAACGACACAAGACACAATGCTGTCTGATCTAATCAGTGTCAATAAACCCGAGGTGGGCTCCTTCTTGTTGTTTACCTGGATGAAAAGCAGCAAAAGTGATGAGGATGTCTCTCAGCACCAACAAATTGCCTGAACCTTCACCTCTGCAGACACACATAAATTATTAGTATGGCATAATTTAGCAAAATTAGTTGGACACCTCTGCAGAGACTTATTTGATATGCAACATATGGACTTTATCACTGCCACACAGCTTAGTCATGAAGAAATCATGAGGTTTTGCTGATGCACTCATATCGTAAGGGCAGGTAACAATGAAATGCACTTTTTTCCATGAAGAAAATCATTCAAATTCATTGGAACAATTAACTAGTTTTAATTTTTGTTGTTGTTTTATTTATAAATATACTTACAATAGTTAGTAGTTATGATAGCTAGTGAGATAAATTTGCAGATGGTACAATTTCAAATGAAGCTTATTTATGAGGCCCATTATTTATTTTTATTTTAAAGGATGTGTACTATTTCTGTATCGGAGCAACATGCTTGTATTTAGGAAAGGCAGTCCAAACAAAATATCTGGATACTTCCAAATCATTAAAAAAAAAAATCTAAATTCAGAGCCACATATTTTAAATGTAGGTTTTTTTTCTAAGCAACTCACAGCTCACTACACCTAATAATGTTTGAATAAAACAAGCGTTTCTGTTAACAGGTGGAAAATGACCATACACTGTAAACAGCTGGCCATAAATCATTTAAAACAGAAATGAACTTTAACAAATGACACAATTTTAAGCTTTAAGTTTTATAGCCTAATCCTGGAGAAAACTGCACAGCAACCAAAGTTCAGGTGCTATGAACAATGTGGCAGGATTCCTTATTTCTTGTAACCATTAAAAGGTTGAGCTAATTGTGTCAGAGTTAATAAATTAAACCTGACAAACCACAGTCGATTGCTTTTTGATTTCCTCTTAGGGTCAACTGAGGTGAACAGAAAATGAACGATCCCCTTTAACTGCTTAAAACTAAATGTCTGGATCTTTACCCCCACAAACTTCATGTCAAGGGTGAGTCAGACAGATCCGTCGACTCACATCTCTGAGCTCACAATCACTCACTGGTAATAGCTCAGGTCTCTGTTAGTTCTTGGCACATCCTTGTCAATGATACGTATGGCTTCCCGCAGCTCCCCTTGGTCAAATGTGACACGCTCAAACAATATCTGTTGACAGGAGGGAAATGTAGAGACAAATATATTTGAAAACTATTGATTGTGATATCAGTGTTAACCACTTTAAGTGTTCAAACATTTGAATACATTTCATTTTGAATTCAGTCTTGTTCTCACACCAGAAATGGTAATAGGAGTTTGGCAGTAGCAGTTTGTTGAGAGTATTATTCTGATATATTTGCATTTGAATTATCTGCATGCAAAAAATAAACTGTTTTACTAAGTGCACACACCCTGCAGACAGAAATGCTAAACAGTACAAAGAGGACAAATGAATCATCTGCAAATACACATTAGATCTTGTTGTGTCATTTCCCTAAACATACTTCTCTCCTCCCACTTTAAACTGTTGGCCTTTTCTCGACTATCAAACAAAGCTAACGAAAATATGTTCAACGGAACTACAGAAATCTAAAAGGCAGAAATGTATTGAATAGAAAAACAGAAGTACATATAAAACAGAAAAGATAACTTTTGAAATATATGTAATACAATTAACCTAACTCATCTAACCTGTGCCTGAAGCTCCAAGAAGGCCAGTCTGTCCCTGACCTCCTCTGACTGGTCCTGGGTCTGTTGCTGGGCCTGTGCCTGCCTCTGGTCAAAGTACCTGACTGCTGCCACCAACTCAGCTGGAAAGGAGATGGGATCACATGATCAGACATCTTAAAAAAGAAAGTAAACAGTGTAGTAAAAGCCATGAAATGTGCTTTATTGTGACAGAGTTTCTGCATGTTTCGGCTTTTACCGTCAGTGCCGTTGAGGTGCATCCGCACAGCTGAGGGAAGAAACCGCTGCCACGTTCTCTTCATGACCCGGTACCGTACGACCAACTGCTCCTGCAGCAGAGAACGCTCTAAAGCTGTTGAGCTGCACGGGTACATCCCAAACAGGAAGCGCCACACCAGGCCACGCACAGAGGGAGACACGCCACCTGGCCAGGGGTTGATAAAACCTTTTGATCACTTACACTGACTCACCGGTTTGTTTGTTTTTCAAGCCAAGAGGTTATTTCAGTTGGTATCATTCAAACAAATCGCCACCAGACCACAACAAACCCTGAATGCATCACATGTGACAATAAGAGCTTTTCAGCTGAGAGAAGAGAGAATCTTCAGGAAACGATCACTGATCCAAAGTTTGGTGAACTTTACCCTGCTTTCACCGGTATTTCAGACAAGGATTTGAGAGGTCTTATGTAATGGTTTGCTCTGCTGGTTCTTTAATCTTTGGCTTCTATGGTTGTGGGGATGGAATGTGCATAAAGGTCAAAAAAAGCCACAGACAAGGAGGGTGGGTTTCCACATTCCTGCTCATAGACGGTAGATTCAATGTAATGTTTTAGCCCAGCTTCTCTGTGTAGATTGTCCCGTGGCCGATGTGCGGCTGAAGCTTTTAGGATTAGATTGAACTGTACAAAAATGTATAAAAAAGCCGATCAGAATTTAAAAAAAATAGTACCAGGACCAATTAAAATGTATTAAGCTGCTGTTTTGCCACATTTGTGTACTGGAGCGACCTCTGAAAACACTAATCCAGAGGCTCACACACTACATATTTTTTGTCTGACTGCTGAATCTCATGTGATTTCATTCTACTTGTAGAAATCTTACCAACAGTCTAAATGGTATCTGTTGTTTTATCACGCTGCAGTTCTTTGCTCCAGGGGGTCCCATCATGTGCACTGAAATTATGGATTTTAGAGAATGGTTTGACTTTGGCTCATGTCCTGAAGCAAAGCATCACTTGACTTCCTCTTGGTCTGTAAGAATGGTCGTGATTCACTGATGCCTCTGACCATAAAAATCTTTCATGAATTAAATATTGCAACAGCAAAACACTGCATGTGCTGACGCAGTTCGATTTTTTGAGAAACTAAATCCTTTTTTTATCAAAATTTTATGAAAAGATATTCCTTAAATGAGGAATCTTTATTTAATGAGACAAAATTGCTTAATTCAGAATAAGTGATTTGATTTCAAACAAATATCAATCACCACCTGCGATCCCATCAGCCTTTTTTATGTGTTGTTCAGTATATTAAACCTCATCAAGACAGTGTTCAGTGTGAAAAACCATGTATAGTACATTCAACTGTTAAATAGGCTGTTGTATCCCAAGCACACATTGTGCCTACTATATTAACAGTGAAATTTATAAATAATCTTTCAAACATTAATTTCACTGGATTAGCAAAGACATTGTGTTTCGAAATGGGCATTGTAGGATTATTAAACATTTCTGCTTGGTCTTTTGTGACCTCACAATCACTAGTTTCTACTGTATTAAGTTAAAACTGAGCCACTGACAAACAGTTGTAATAATGCCATGTAAAGTCAAGTTATTTAAATAGACCTAGCTATATATGTAAGAAAAATCACTTGTACGTGCAAGCAATCATATTGGGTGAAGGTAAGCATGTGATCAGTAATGTGTGCCTCTGTTATTTAATTTTCTACCGTTTTTGAAAATGTGCATCCTCAGTCTAGACTCGTCGACCCTCCCCTCGGCGTCCATGACTCCAGGTAAGGTGAGGCGTGCGCCGGGCAGAGCAGGGGAGCTCACCGCTGCTACTCTCTGTTGGAAGCGGACATCTGTCCGGTGACTGTCCGGCGAGCTCGACTCTTCTCCCGCTGTCTGCCGTGGACTCCCATTATCGTCCATCTTGTGCCTGCAGTGTCACAACACGCCCAGGTGAAGAAGAGCTTCTCTGACGCGCCGCAGGCACAGAGCCCCGCCGCGCAAACAAAACTGTCATCCTCCTCCTCCTCCTACAGACGGCTGCTCCCGTAGCTTCCCATCTCCCCGTGCGTGCTGGGGCCGAAACCAGCCAGGACTGGCTCCTTCCAACGGGGTCGACTCATTCAAGATCACAAAAGTTTTCCGAAATGTTTCAGAGAGCCATTTCCAGCCCCGTTGACCTTCATTCGGCTATCTGGGAGTCATATGACCGCACCTTGAGATTCGAGTTTGGCCCACATGGAGTGCGGAGTCTGACCTCAGTGCCGAAGTTCACATTGGAGCATGTCTCACGCCACCTAGTGGATTTATTTAACAGCAACAAGCACCGAAAGTTTCCCTGAACAGTTTGTAGTCTCCTTAATTAATAGTTGGTAAGAATGTGTTCAAAAATAAATCAATTTCACAGGGTTTTAATGAATATTAGACCAACTTGCTGCTTTTCCCCTGGTCTTTGCTTTTCGGCCACTGGCATGTTTAAACGTTTGTATTTCCCTTCAAATTAAATGTATAAGGCATAAGCTAATAAAGTTTGCGTACTTTGCTTTTTCGTTGATGTAGACATGGAGTTACAAGTGGAAGATGACCAATTTTGAGTAATAATCAATGTAGTGATTTGTGGTTCCCTGTGTTTTAAGTTGTGAGGTGGACAGATGACAGTCAATTGAGAATAAGATCAATGGGACATTATGTTGAGGACGGCTACTGTTCTGATACAATTGTACTGACACATTGTTACCTGGAGGGATGACTGATTTAATCAACATTGTCATGAGATTAGCAACTGTTTCTGTATATAAGGTGCGGCACTCTGACAGACCCTTCAGAGAACACTGTGCTTGAGTCTTCTCTCCATGCTGCATGAAGTAAGGAGATTTGATTCATCACACCGAGTTTGTAAGTCTTCAGAGGACTAGCAACCCTCACCATTTTAGGAGAAGAATTTTTACGACACAAGAACCTCAGGAAGAGTGTGTTAATTAATTGGTTGTGGGTTAATGATTGCTGGAATTGTTTCCTTTGGAAGTGATGGAGACAAAATCCACAGTTGTTGTTTTGAGTATATAAATACATTCTAAAGTTCAGCTGAAGCTAACGCGAGGCTTTAGCCACCGATAAATGAAGTGGGCATCTGTATTTTAAGTATGAAATTCCCTCTCTGTGCTTTAATGGACAGTGTTTGTGGGCTGAGCTGCAGGATAATAACATAAGGAGGGTATTTGGTGCTAAAAAGACTAACTTTGAAAGATGGGCTACAACTTTGTTTTGTCTCACTCAGACTCCTGAACTTTGATTGAAATATTATTCTCAGACAGAGGACTGTGGATTTTGTTGCCCCTTTAAAATTGCTTTAAGAGGGGATTTGTTTTTGAGGAAACTCTTGCCCATAATTGTGAACCTATTTATTTAGATAACCCATGATTTTAACCCTCATACATGAGATTATTGAAAGCCTCTGGAATAAGTTGCAGCACAACAAATGCACATAGTTGGCAGCACCGTGAAGCCTTTTATTGAACCAATGAATGTTACACTGAGGTCACAGCACACCTATCCAGGATGATACAAAATATGGTCACTTCCTTCCTTCATGCCACTAATGCTTTTATTTAAAAGGCTCAAGGGTCAACGTTTGAGTGCAAGCGTACGAGCTGCCATCAGCACATTCCACTGAAACACAAATGAGCAGGTCCAACTAGAGGCCTTCATATTACATGTCATACTGATTGAAGAATGAGCTGGGAAATACTTAAAGAATTGTCCTGAGATGTGTAAAAATACAAGCTTCAAGTGAACATTACATCCAGGGCAATTTCACTGCAGTAATTGTGTTTTCAAAACGACAAGGTCGCAGTCACAGCGTTTGCCCTCGAGATTCTCGATGTACGTAACATTTACCCTCAAAACTCAAAGAGAAAGTTATACTGTGGTCAGTGTTGACTTTTCTGTTCACTTCCTTCTTTTTTAGTTCACCACTGCTGCACAACAGGAAACACACCCAAGAATTTCACATCATTGCTGGGTTCTAATAGAGACTGACGAAACACAACAAAGCTCTACAGCCTCTTCTGGGTCCCTCTCACAGTGAGTATTTACTCGACACAGTAAAAGGCAGAATACGGGCAGAACTTTGTACCAGCTGTGCTGTAAAACTTTAAGATTTCATGATAAGGTCAGTGAACCTCAGAATGTCTTTCTTGGATCAGATGAAGCTGCCAGGCCTCATTGATTTTAGTCTCATATTGATCTTGGCCTCTAGGTCAAAAGGTGGGTGACATATCAAGTTGATGTGATTTTTTTTTTAAATTTCATCTCATCAGGTATGACCTTTAATAAATATAAAATTTGGTTTGATTTTGAACACAGGTCAAACATGGGATATTAATGTCACTCAACACATTTCTGCAATATTGGGCTCAAATGTGACCGTGCCATGCACTTTTACCTATCCGCCCGAACTCTACACTGAAGATGTTCAAGTTTACTGGAAGAAGCCTGAGAGAAGTAACTTTGACACCAATGACATTGACAAAAATTCATTTGTTTTTCACACGAATGACAAATTTGTGCTTGAGAAGTACAGAGGAAAAACCAAGCTCATTGGAAATAAAGACAAAGGAAACTGCTCCCTCATGATCCAAGGTATCAAGGAAAATGAACCAAATATCTATGTTAGAGTTATTGCAAAGGGTGACCAATACAGTTTCAACCGGAAGTTTGTCTCCATTTCTCTGCCTGGTAAGAATTCCAGTCAAGCATTTTAAATGGATTACATGCTCGAGTAAAGTGAAATTGAATTCATACTTCACATGTTTCTCCTGCATGACCAGGTGTTAGACAAGTCACTCTTGGACCAGGTATAACCTTTCTTTTTCTTTATTATCTCATTCACATTTATATCATTATTATTTCAGTTATAACAAAGAAAGTACCAGAAGGTAAAATGGAACTATCATGAAAACTGTCACATACTTCTTTTTTAGATACAATTGTCCCGTTACCCACCTTTGAAAGTACAAGTAAGTTTAACATTTACACTGTTTGTACACTTACGTCAAAAACTGTAATGCAATTCCTTGAAAAGTTCGCTGCTCACAGCAATTTTAATTGTCTTCCTAGAGAGCATGAGCCAGGAGACTTCAACAACAACATATATGGCCATTTTTGTGCCCGTTGCTGCACTTCTGATCATTATTTTTGTCACTGGAATTGTCTTTTGCATAAAACACAAAAGGTAACTTGACAATGGGCTCATGTAAATTGAGTGTGGGGCTTGCAAGCAGCAAAAGTGTTTTGTTTCATGCCTGTTCCTCGTGTTTTCCTCACATGAACCATGCACAGACATTTTAAAGTGCGCCTCCACTGAAATATGTGTTTTGTTAAGTTACTTGAAGGCTGTTTTCACTTTCCTCTACTAAATCTCATTTGAAGGCATGTATATATGTGACAATGGAAAGGAATAGTTGTGATTTGCAATCATTTTCATGAACAGGCCTCATACCAATACCCTGTTTTCACAGGTCAAAGTCTTTTACCAGGGAGGACTCTGGGTATTATGCAAATTTTAGCAGAGCACCATCAAACCAAGCCAAGAGGTTTGTTTCATGGTAGAAAAATTAAATCACATCAGAATAGAGTTGTTATTTTTCATCAGTGTACATGTATGAGCATCACAATACGTTTAATTAAGTAAAATTTGTATTAGTTTAATGTTTCATACTAAGATGTTTGTGGATAGTTATTCTACCAGATACATGCATGCGAATTGCAGATGTAAAGAGACATTTCTGATCTCCTGTACCTCAAATTAGACTCCAAACAGGTCTCTTTTGTCTTTTCAGAGAAGCATCTTGTACAAAGCAAGACAACAAGAAACTTCCTGAACTGAAGACCATTGATGAACCTGTTTACATCAACATGGTGGTATAATACAACCCCCCCCCCCCCCCCCCCACACACACACACACACTCAGGCTTTTTTTTTATCCAAGGAAGATGGTATCTAAGACACAAAGTCCCATAAATCTTTTAACACTAAAGCTAACCTTAAAGGTGCCCTGTGGAGTTTTCTTGTATACAAGCAGAAGTTATGGTTTCATTTGATGTTGCTCACCAAAACACAATGCAAGATTTAATAAATGTGATGAACGCACTTCCCTCCGTTTCAAACATTTGCAAAGATGATTTCGCCTAATAGTTTGAACCTTATATTGTTTACATCCATGTTTGCTAGTGATGCTTCTGTACTGCCTTTGCCTGTTCATTACGTTTTCTTGCGTCACCACCACCTGTAGATCAGGAGAATATTGTATCACCATTGCTAGGAAAAATTTTTGCGTCAGCCACATGCCCTGCACACATCATTATACAGATGAATGAGACAAACAAAACAGGGACCGGTTCCTAGAAAAACCTGCTCCATAGCGCTATTAGAGGTCCAAAACACCACAGGATACCTTTAATGTAACCCAACTTCTGTCTTTGCAGGTCCCTCCAGATCAGATGGATCACACAGATGATATATATGCAAATGTGGATTATTCAAAATAGCAACTAAACTCTCAAATCCAATCTATTTGATAACAAGAATGATTTTTGTCTGAATCATCTTATCAGTCTGTTACAAGACACCTCTCCATTTTAAACACTGCTCAGATCTTTTCATTTTCTGAACAGCTTGTAAATTTCTATTTTATGTTTAGTATCCTTGAGGTTTGCAATACTTATTTCTTTTGTCTCTCACTATATTAAATGTGACTGTTGTGCATGATATGCCAAAGACAATTCCTTGTATGTGAAAACCTACTTGGCAATAAACCGATTTCTGATTTTGGTTGTAACTCCAAATTTCCCTAACAATAGTCCTGTTGGGATCCATAACTGAAAGTATTTTATGGTGTGAATCATACTGAACTTTGTGAGACTGCATGGTCTATTGTTCTGTGGACAAGGGGAGCCTGGCTCCCCCAACCCCCATTTTTTTCAAAGGTCAGTGCCAAATCTGCCCACTGAGTGAGCTTCCAGTTCTCATTGGTCAGTTGATTTGTGACGGCACAAAGGACATAAAACCGACCTGCCCTTTGTCTTCACTCTTTCTTTCTCCTGGACTCTTCCTCCTGGACCTGGACTGAGAGCTTCTGAGCTCCAGCCCCTCCCCAGTGTGTCTGCAACGGCAGAGACACAGAATTCCTCATGGCAGACACAAGAGACTGCTGAGGACAAACAAGCTTAAGTCTGTTTAGCCAGCAGTCAGGAACAAAACCTGCAGGTTAACAGTTCAACCAACGGGAGACAGAAAGGAAGTTAGCACCGAGCTGCTAACTCCACAAGGAGCGACCGGTTTCCTCCACCCTGCACCATCAGGACTTCACAGCAATGACTGATTTCTTCACGGGAAGTGCAACTCATCCAGCTTCATTCACCTCCTCACGGACAGAATCGCTGGACAAGAGAACATCTTTCTTTCCAAGGAATGGTAACGTTAACCTGGGCATAACATACACAGCACGGCTAAGCACAGAACTGCTTAACTTGGTGAACTGTAACAAACATATACATGTCTTGAATGTTTTTGGTTTTCTTTGTGAACTGTATTGTTGTGACCGTAGTCAGGTTATTAATAGGTGGCTTGGCCACCTATTAATAACAGTTAGCTTCAGACAAAGGCTCAGGGTCTTAGAGGCAATTAACCTTCCTTTCTAGTAATCTGACACCACAATCTCACACACACGCGTGGCCTTCCCCTCACCCATCATCCTTTTTCTCTTTGTTTCAGGCCATGCGGCCTTTCAAACAGCCACCTCTGCTTTTACACGTGTACACACACACACACGTACATATGCTCACCCACTTGTATATACATTTTAGATTAGTCATTGTGTGTTGTACATTTTGTTTGTTGAATAAATACTTTTGGACATACATGCTGTCTGATTAATGTTGTACAAGAGTGAGTACTGCCAACCTCTACACTGTCAAGAACTCTAAATCCTTTGACTAGCTGTTGACATGGTAATTTTGGTTATAATTATTAAGTTAATTATTAATCATAATTCCAAATTTACAGTTTAGTATAATTTCATGGGACTGATTAACTGAATCGGCTATCTTTTCCTTTCTTTAAGGGTGGTGCCCCGAGGTGATCTAATGTAAATTAGATCCTATTAATTAATATAACTAATAATTATTTCTGATTATTTTTGATAGCCAAATTTAATCAATTAGTTGTCACCTTGTGTGCCAACAGTCCATTATAATGTAGAGCCAAACTTGCAAGTTTCATGTCATGCAGAGTAGTCCAAATAGTGCTGGACTTCTGAACACACACACACTTTTGCAGTAAGGTAAGTAGGCAGATTGTTTTGGGGGTTTTAGTATCATAGATGGATTACCGAATTGACGTACTGGTCCAGGACATGAACAGTCCAGTACCAAACCTCTGTATGAAGAGATTGTTACCATTTTTTGTTTGAAAGTCAATCAAATGACTATGAAGACATTCAAAACAACCACAAAGGGACTCAAAAAGACCAAAACAACAAAAAACATGCAAAACAACCAAAGAGGCATGACCACAAACAGACAAGATGAATGACCACCAAAAGGAAACAAAAAATGACCACAAAGAGGCACGAAGTTACAGAGAGACCATGGCTGCTTTGTTTGTAGTCTGGTGTCACTTTCAGTGTCTTTCTTCTTCTACATGTAGAAGGGATGGGGGGCTTTAGCACATCTGTGTCCAGACCATGGCTGTATGTGTAGTTACAAATGGCAACTATTTACTGATATTATTTCATATTACAATATTTAGATTTGTTTATGCGGTCTTAAGTTATTGCACTGGATAAATTACATAACCATTACGGTTTATTATTGCCAAAAAAAAACAACAGGATTTCAAATGTGAGTCTTAACACATTTTTAATCATTTTACAAACTAGTGCAGTGCCCGTAGAAAACATAGCTGTCTGAAAAGGGCTGATTGCATGTCCTCTGATATAACTGGTTGCA
>JBBPCS010051182.1:0-18831 GCA_037974645.1 Hollardia meadi
GTGTGCGTGCGTGCGTGCGTGCGTGCGTGCGTGCGTGCGTGCGTGCGTGCGTGCGTGCGTGCGTGCGTGCGTGCATGCGTGCATGCGTGCACGCGTGCGCAAAAGGTTAGAGCAGGTGTGGAGGATTTTCTCATCTCTCAGTGGTCCTTTCAAGCCTGAGGCCATTTCTTCTTTTCAACACTTACATAAAAAGTGGGTAAACCATCAACTTTAAGAATTTCATGGATTTTATTCATAGTTTCTAGAGGATATGGTCGTTTTAATAGCCCAAAATAACAAATGATACATTGTGATATTTATCAAAATATGGATGGCTATATAATAAATTTGATTTGTATATAGGGTGTTTGGCGCAATGGTGAGGTAAAGCATCATATTTCAGAAAGAAGACACTGTCTCTGTCCAATTTAGACAAATTCCTAAGATCAACAGTGCACCATTGTCCCCCTGTGACTTTGCAGCAGCATTAAGTGAACTTTTTAATCCATTAATTCATAATTGATTACTGTGGTGGTAGCAATGACATCATTACCCTACAGTGAAAGCAGGCTATTGTACTTAAGACCCTCTGCTGATCTTTGTCTCTGCGTAGCTGTCTGTTCATCCGCTTCTACATCTGCATCCATCTACAAGATTAATATCTCTGTACTGTTTGACCAACATTAAGGACGTTGGAATGGAAAATCATTAAAAAATAACTTCATATGCTGATGGGTAGATAAATATTTATTTGATTAATCTAGGACACATTGCTCAGATGGTTGTGTCCACAGTGCTGGACGGACACTGGTCAAGGTTTCTCTTTTTTTTTGTCATCTGTTCTTTGGCCTCAGCTTGATCTGACTTTGTGTTATAATGACACCACACACACACACACACACACACACACACACACACACACGCACACACACACACATACATATTCCAAACTAGCAGAAGCCATATGGCAGGTTACTGGCCTGCATAATTGGCTTAAACAAGAAGCAGGGTGTGTTGAGTGCATGTCTATGTGTGTGTGTTAAAATATCTGAGTTTACATAGGCGGCCTATCCTCTCAGTCGCAACAACCCCGTCGATTATCATGCAGCAAATGAGCCTGCTGTCACTGCTGTGGTCCCTGACAGAGCTGCTGCAGCTGCAGAGCACTCACACACAGATAAACACAACATGGTCTACCATACAGAAACACCATGCACGCGCACTTTTAATGACAAGCTGAACTGCAGTACATTATCCCCAAAAAGATGCAATTCTGACAGATATCTACCCAGTGGATTTAGTATAAAATATAACCTGTTTTGATATTGATGCTATTATGTCTTCTTCTTTTTCCTCCTCCTCCTCCTCCTCCTCCTCCTCCTCCTCCTAACTTCCTTTGCTGACAAATCAATTGTACGTGTTACAACTTTCACCAAAATGTAGGTCCAATTGAGCACAAAGCGTCATATGCTTTGAGCTGGCAGGAATTATGTCCATCGCTGTTTTTCTCAAAATCTGTAAAACTCTTTAAACCTATCTCCTTCTACAGGTTTTGCTCAATCAGCACTTGCTACACAGCATTTTCAGACTGTCCTCTCTCCACAAACGATCCAGCCAGATTTTTGAAATACCAAAAACTGAGCCCACTGTGCATCAAAATGTTTGACTGTACACAATACTGTAAACATACTGCAAATTCTCGCTGAATAAATCTCCAATCTTAAAATAATTATTGAAAGACTTTGCTATCCTGGTAGATTAAGTGTGGCAAATTTCAGAATTTTATCTCAAAAAAATAATTTTTGACAACAATAATGGCAACTCTAATGGCAATTAGAGCATCTTTAAACATCAATTTCTCACATATGGAGCAATCAGTCTTTGTAAAAATAAATTACAGACATCTCTTTATTGTATAGATGAAGAAGAGCCCCGGGTGATGCAGTATGAACATTCCTAATCAGACATTGTGCTGGAGACCCCCTGCCCTGCATGTTTTATTAGATGTGTCCCTGCTCCAACACACCTGATTCAAATGATCGGCTCGTCATCAGGCCTGATAGTGAACCGTTCATGTGAATCAGGTGTGTTGAAACAGAGAAATATCTAAAACATGCAGGGCAGGGCGTCCCCAGGACCAGGACTGAGAAACAATGGATTAAAGACACATGATTTCAAAGAACTTGTGATTTAATAAGTTTTAAATTATTATGATCTGGGCTGTTCTGCTGACAGGCCATCATGTATTTGTCATGTGTGAAGCCACTTCATAATTCTCATTCTCATAACCTTATGCATTGAGTCGTATATATGCACTAAGCTGGAATTTACACTATCCACGTATTAAATGTCCCTTCAATTGGATCCATGTGCAGCAGTAATATCATCAGTATTTATGTCTTCATGTCTTATCAACCAATTTTTAAACAGTTAAAAAATGTCTAAGTAATAGGCACATAGAATTGTTAGGGGAAAAGGGGGACTTGGAGCACACCAATTGATTTTCAGCCTTTATTGTGTAAACAGACGAAAGTTTCAAAGCTATTGTGTGGGGTTTTTCCTGTCTAGGCTTGTGCTGATTAGATTTTATATCGACAAAATTGAAGGGTTTGATAGACAGTGGGTTTTGTGCCAATATTAAAGCAATTTTAACTTTCAATCAGACTCAGAACTAAGATGTTATAAAAAAATGTCTAGAATCTGCACCCTTCTGTGCATTTAGAGATGTTTTTGGTTGAGCGGCATGTCCGCCTGCTGAGACCAATGAATCAGCACAACAGGAGGGTGACTTTTAAATTCTTAATTTAATTAAAAACCCATTTTTCTGTCTCATTTCCATGGATCGGACACCCCACATCTCTGTTCTCCATATGCCTGCTCACCAAAACTTTGCTCTGCATTTTAATTAGTAATTGTTATGGATATGATCTGGATTGTGACTTTAAGATAAGAAAATATTAAACGGAAAGTGATATTGTTGCACCAAGCACAGACCAACAGACTTTTCTAAGGGAGCTGTTGCTTGAATTAAAGCGAAATTACTAATAAATATGTTTTTTAATGTTTAAATATTTCAAATAAATTGTTCACATTTTTATGTTTATTGATGCAACGCTACTGTATTGCTTTCAGAAAGCTTGAGGGTTTGATTATTTCAAAGCTCCCTCAGATATTGAGCCATGCTCAAGATGGTTAGCCTATTCAAAATCTGTATGTCCTTCACAGGCACACATCTTTCACATCGCTTGCAGATAGGCTGTGTAATATCCTAAGGCTCACCTTTGGGATCTAGGTAAATCCCCATTACATGATATTATGTTTTTCTTTCATACTAAGACCAGTCCTCTATGCTGGCATTTTACTGGCGTGCTGTGATGTATTACACCCACACCCTTCTACTCCCGCCACCTCGTGGAATCACCTGCTGGTGATCTCAAGTAACCTATGACTTAAGTATTTCAAAACCACTGGCAACAATCCCATTTCCACATCTAAAACTATCTTTGGTTATTTTCAGCTCATGCAGATGAAAATTGCACATTACCAGCAACAAAAGTAAGATCAGTACAGATCTGTCCATTCATTGATGGATTCAAATGATCTCAACTGGAGGAGCAACACAGACTTAGGGGGCTAAAGGAGGAGAGGGCGAAAGGAAGAAATGAAAAGAGAATGGTAGCAAAATTAAGCTCTTCAGTGTGCCAATTTCCTCTTACAAGCCAAAAATGGCACATTATGTTTAGTATTTTGAGTCTCAGTGGAGGAGGAAAAGAGCAGAGAGGCCGAGTGGGCTGCCTGGAAGAGTCATCAGTAGCTAACAGTATCGTCAACATAATACCCTACCATCTGCTTCCTGTAAAAGCCTAGGCTAAATTTGTCTTGTGTTATACACATGGTAGTCCAGTGGCAAAAAGAGACACAGAGTGGGCAACATGAGCACTGTAGAGTACGTGAACATAAAACTATGCCAACTGTTACGCCAACTGCCTAGTTCAAACACAAAAGAGACGTTCTAAAATTGTCATCTGAAATACACTCTGCATTCCTCTGTATTTGGAAAGACAGCAGAGCATTGCAGAGTCAAACAATGCCTCTGTGTAAAGAAGTTGACCCATATTAGGAAATTCTCTGGTTTCACACGCGGGGCCAAAAAGAGAGAGTGGAAGGACACACTGCGGGCTGACAGGGCCAACAAATGTGAATCACTATGAAGATGATGATGCAAAAAAGCACATATCTCAAACTGAGTGCTGAGGGTGGTTGAGGGTTGGTGAGTACACTTATATTATACAGGGTGTAAGGCCTCCAGCAGAATCATTTGATGGATGCCAGTGTCCCTATAAACTTGTTATAAGTATCATTTCTACAGTTGTAATGCCAAAATTGTGTATGTGGTCATTATTTTCCTGACAATATCTTTAAAATATGTCCGTAGGGAAGCTTGGGTGGTCCAGGAGCAAAACAGTTGCTCTCCGTACAGAGACCCATCTTCAGTTCCCAGCAGCTGTGCCTCCAGCTTGGTCGTTTGTTCCAACAAACAAAAGCTGGCAGTGTTCAAGGTTGCCTGTTGTCATAAATATGTTGACAGTGTTTGTGCGATCACTGCCATACGGGGGAGATTGAAGTTCTGCACTCTAGGTTTCGAAAACGCCGTTAGAACAGCACCTTACAAGTAGGGCTGCTTGATTAAAGCATGGTGTTTCAGTATGTTTTCTCCATGTGTCCATTCCTTACATTCCCCCTTGGTTTGCAAGCATGTACAAGATATTAACAAGATATTAGAAAAGGGGATACTGTGTTTAAGGCCTGTGACTGATCTACTGGTCACTGATAAGATGCAGGTGGTTTATGAGAAGCTTGTCACTGCATTCTTTAGTTCGCAAGCCAAATGTCGGCAAACCACTGGACCTGTAACTGACTTGTCCTGTGACTAGTTCTAGTTCATTCATGTGAATGCCAATTGACACAAACCATCGGCCCAAACACTGTTGCAGACCAAGCATGGATGCCAGCGGGGAGTGCTGTTGCCATGAGGAGGTTTACTTTTGTTTGTCTTGACCCATAAAACCCACCCAAACATTGTTTCAGACAAAGTAAACCCCCTCATGGCAACAGCACTCCATGGATCGTAGCTTTTCAGGCACATCCCACGTAGCTCAAACAGATTTGGATCTGGGGCATTTTGAGGCCAGGCCGAGACTTTAAGCCCTTTGTCACATTCCTCGGGCTGTTCCTGAGCAGTTTTTGTGGTGTAGCAGCACACATTGTCCTGCTGGGGGACCAATCATCGGGGTGTGCTGGTGCCATGCAAGGTTGTTTGGACAGATGGTTTGTGTCAATTGGCATCCACATGAATGCCAGGATCCAGGGTTTTCCAGCAGAATATTGCACTGTAGCGAGATGGTCAATGTTATAGCCTTAATTCTATTTAGTTTTTTTTAAATATTAGAAGAATATTGAAGGTATACATTTTTCATAATTATATATATATATATATATATATATAATTATGAAAAATGTATATATATGTATATATATATATAATATCTGTCGCTACAGTTGCTCCCCACTTCTGCTCTGGAAAACCAATCAGCGGTAATCAGCTTAATCACCGCTCGAAGGTAACAGACGTTCATTTATATGAAAAATGTCCCACACTCCAGGTTCAAGCAATGCCTTATAATTATCTTGGACACCAAATTAGGACTGAAACAAGAGGGGAACTGGTTCCAATAATCACGCTATATTTAGATATCTGTCTTCTACTAATCATATGCCATGCACATCAGCGAGATCTTGGCTCAGCGAAGCATACTTTTATCTGTCTTTCAAGATTGATCGACTGCAAGTGTGAAACAGCCAAGATTATTCACGTGGGCTGCAATCACATCACAGTCTACAATAGGCACATTGAGGGGTGTAATTCTTGCTTGTTATTCACACCTCCTTGCACCACAGGAAAGCAATTTTGCCAAGAGCTTATAGATGGGCATCTCTTCCTGTCAGTGACTGACAAAACCCAATG
Organism: Hollardia meadi; assembly: GCA_037974645.1. Lineage (NCBI taxonomy): Eukaryota > Metazoa > Chordata > Actinopteri > Tetraodontiformes > Triacanthodidae > Hollardia > Hollardia meadi. The sequence goes on from JBBPCS010051182.1 coordinate 6,005, forward strand.
CCTAATCAACAAAAATTTGATGAATTAAATTGTAAGGCAAGGTTTAAATGTCCACAGATAGCTAAAAATAAACTGCAATGTAAACTGAAAACTCAAAATACAAAAATGATTTCTGAATGCTACCATGCCTTGCTAAAAGAAAGTATAAATATAACATGAAATAAAACTAATTTAATTATCTCTGCCAAGGAGGTTAGATTTTCAGTCCAGTTTTTTGGTTTCTTTACTTGTCTGTCACCAGGATTAAAGAAAGACTCGAGAGAGCAGCAGTGGTCGAGTGAGCTAGACAGTAAAGGCAGAGAGGGAGCAGATAGTTTCATGTCGGTTAAATAAAGTACAAACATGCTACCACCTCCACACAACCCTGGGGGAAGGTGCCTCATTGGCAGATTTAAGGCTACACCTTAAATGTTGCCGGGAGCTTTTGAGCGGCAGAGTAAATAAGAGTAAATTTAATCTCCCCCCGAGTCTATAGTTAGCTGACATTAACTTGTAAAGATGAAAAGGCAGCCAAACATACTTTCATTCACTCTTTGGGTTTTCGATTTGTTTATTTGCAAAGGAACATTACAAAGCCAGGCTGTTAACTTGGCCAGCTTTTGCTGGATCCACAATGCCTGCAGGAAATGAAAGCTTGCCTATTAGATGAGCTTGACCTCTGCCTGCACTGAAGTTTTTCCTCAGAATGGATGTTTCAACTACGGCTTCATTTGCTCAGCACAAGTAACACAAATAACTTGTCGTGATTCTTCATCAGTTTATTTTTTCTATGGTTGTATGTAGCACAGGGAACCATAACTCGTGTTTCGTTATACAATCTTGTGTTGTATAATGACAATTAAATCTTTCTTGAATGTTTAATCTTTTTGAGTGATAATTAATCTGTACTGCTTAATGCCACACAATTACAACCTCCTACATCCATGGTATTACCGAATACTAGCTACTCGTTTGGCTGAATGCCACGCAATATTCTCTATTCTTTAAACGAACGGAAACTTAATCATGCATGTGCACACATGTGGGTGCGTCATCGGTGAGTTCTGGAACTTATAGCACATAGCACTACACCTTTGGTTACTCCTGTGCCAACAAGTATGCTTCAAATTCTCTCACTGTCTGGCTTTCAGTTCCTACGAAAAAAAATATTCAACATGCTGTATATACTGTATGTGGAGTTTTGTCTTATTTTAGTTCTATTGTTTTAAGCAAGCAGCAAATTACAGGCAAACAAGCTTGCGGATGTCACGCCAATGACGCCAAACTGCTGTACCTAGGTAGAGCCACAGAGTGTAGACTACACAGTCAAACATGTCTATGCCAGTGTGAAAGTTTTTGACAGTTGCAGAGGACACATTTACAATTTGCAATACATGTTGCACAAGGGAGGGGCGTGGAAAAGAGATGAGAAGCAGGTAGTTAATGGTGATCAGGTATCAGTTGAAAAAAGATTCATATTGTGCATTGGTCTATCCTCTTGTATTCCCTGTTATCCTACTTGCACAAACTTGATAGATAACTAGTCGAGTTTTGTACTTTTTCCAGTACAACTTCACTTCTTGACAGATCAATAGCAGTTTCTGAAGCCTGCCAGACTGCTCAGTCAGACTGTCGCTTCTAGCTGTTAGCTTAGTCTGCTGTGACAGGCATGCTTCCCTTATGTCTGCAAGCCTGGAGTAAAGGGTGAAAGAGGTGGGTGGTGTTTGCGTGTTTAACTACTTTCAATTATGTCCCTCTTGAATCTGCTTTACTACTCTGACTGAATTTTGGATTTAACCATTTTTGTCATTGTGACACCTGATCATTGATGCCTCTAGTTTCATAGTGTGTGCCTGTATCATAGTCATCTCTCTCTGTCAGTGTGCCATTTGTCAAAACCAGCGTGGATGAGTTGGAACCATTTAGCTTTCCACCCCATCTGTCTCTCACTTCCTCTGTCATTGTCCCTCTCCCGTCCTCTCTTTGTCTGTTTAAGCAAATCACTCTTGTTGTTCCACTAACTGTCCAAAGCACACCTTATAATGGTATTGCTTTACTATTACATTGCTCACTTTGCTGCAAAACCAGACACGCATGCACTCAACCAACATAGAGCCTATCACAATGGGTACACAGTCACAACCTTCTCTTTTGCCTGAAGTTAGAGATTCCACACACATACACATTTCCTGCCAGCCCACTTCAAGGGACAGTTCACCCCTCTTACCTGTAGTGCTAGTAATCCATCTAGATTGTTTTGGTGTGAGTTGCCAAGTTTTGGAGATATCGGCTGTCGAGATGTTTACCTTCTCTTGATTATAATGGAACTAAATGGTACTTCGCTTATAGTGCTCAAAGCACCAAAAACTGCAATACAGTAAAAATACAGTTTTTAGGGGGTCCCGCCTCTTATGCATTAGAAGATGCACGCTTCCTTCTGCTCAGTGTTATGGAAAGAAAAGAGTTCTAACATCAAAATCTGACTGTTATTATCTGACTATTATCTTGACTAATGGGCTCAAGGTTTCTGAGAAGGCACATTGCCGTTGAGTTTTTCAAATGCATTGATTTGGTGCTTTGAGCATCACAAGCAAGTACCATCTAATTCCATTACATTCAAGAGAAGGCAGACATCGCTATGGGCAATATGGCCAAAACTCGACATTTCACACCAAAAACAATCTAGATAGACAAAAAGCACTACAAGTAAGAGAAAAAAATATGTATTTGATTTTTGTCCCTTTTAAAACCAGGCTGAGATTATTTCCTTTCTTGACATTTTGTGAGTTTGTTTTGTTTACTTATTAGACTAAACACTAAGAGCGCTTGTGAAACTGCATGCTTACTTCAGTAGATATCTGCAACACAAATTTTGACATAACGTCAACACTGTTTTTTCTTGCCATAATGTAAATATTTAAGCGAACAATGAGCATTTAACTAGAAATTTTCATTCGTGTAGCATAATGAAGAGAGACAGAAAAACAGAGTCCAAATTATACCTCGTTTTTTTTTTAAATTATCTCTCTCTCTGATGATAATTGGGACTTGGGACACCACGTTGAATCGTTAAATAATATAGGAGACAACAAGCAAAAAATGTAATTTAAAAAAAAGTCTTTACCGATTGGTGTACCAAATAGAATATAATATTAATGTAATATTTTGTGAACGCTTGAGAGATACAGACTGGGAACATTTTCCTGGTGTGGCAGGTTATCCAAGGAGGAGATGATTTGTCATTTCATCAAAAAATACAGATGTTCACTTCTACTTGGTTTTGCAAAGTAAAAGAACTCATGCAAAGGGTACAGTTTGTGATTATTTGTAGGCCTACAAATGACAAAAAAATAAATAGAAAATACCCCCACCACCAAAACAAAATCTTACTTCAAGCTGAAGTCAAAAGTTAGCAGCACTGCCATTACAATAGGATACACGCTACAGGTGTAGCTAATTAATAAAATGAATGATCAGGAAAACACGGTCATGTTACATTTTACCCATTTCAAGGAATTTATCAACAAGGGGTCTTACCGTATTTGAAGACCTTGTCCTCCTTTGTGCTGGCACAATGTCCAGTTTCCTGTCATACTTGAGGTCCTTCAGCACAGAAGACCACTGATATTTTAGTAAGTTATTTTCTATATATTATAAGTGTCCAACTCTCTCCTGTCCATATGTATTTCATCTCAGTCCTATAACGATGCAGACACATCCTGCTTCGAGGTAATATGGTGGGTAATGTTGGGAATCCCAAAATATTGTCAGTTAACGTTACAGCAGTTGGTTTTCACTTATAAATGTAGCCACTGTTGTTGCTAGCATAGCTCAGTACTAGCTAGCTAATGTTGCCCTTAGATTCACAAATACACCATAGATGACATCATTAAATACAGTAGACTCCCCTACTCTACCTGTTGTTTTACTTGAATCACATTGCTAACTTTTTATGGTTTAATTGGTGTTGAAGCCTGTACCCTTCTAGTGGCACTGCAGTGTTGTTAAAGACAAATTCAGGCCACATGTTTACACATTTTACACATATTTACGAACCCGTTTGTTTTTCCACTGTTTCGTGTTTGTTTTTTACTTTTTTGTGCCATCTTAGAGTCAGCGGAATGATAACTGACGTGCAGTAATTTATAGACAACAAAAATTATTTAATCATTGAAATTGGCAGACAACATTAAGAGAGCTCTAGAAAGCTTTGTGTATGCCTGGTTTGAAGTATGCCAAAGGTGTGAATTCTCACAAGACGCTCTCCTTTTATAAAAACAAACAAACAGTTGAATTAATTAATGAAATCTCATTATTGAGTCCTGTATGTATGCCCAACCTGAATAGGCTTACAAGACACCATAAAGTGAAACAGGCCAGGACTAATGTGCAGCATATGCATTTCCAACAAATTAAAAACTAAAGCATCTTTCACAGACATATCTTTAGATCATCACGTAGTAGCCCTACAGCAAAATTCATTCATAATTGACAGAGATATTTACAAGATAGTATTGAAGAAGTTGGAATAAATAGAAATGAAATAATCTTTAGTGGTTTCTTTTCAAGGCTTTTCTGTGTGAAATGTCATCATTTTTGTGTGCATGAAGCTTTATTTGGCCTCCGGGCTTCACTTTACCTTGACCTTGCAACCACAGCAGCCATGCTTTACCTAACTAACTGACTGACAGTGTACTTCGACAGTGTTAATTTCGTTAACGAAAACTATGGCAAAAAATGTTTGTCAACCACCTTTTCTCCATGACAATGCTGAAACATTGGTAAGCTAAAGATAGACATTTTCAAAAAAGAAAACATCTAAGGACGCACTTTATAATTCGGAAGAAAGGAAAATACAATGCATTTTAGCAACGGGGGAGAGACGTCTCACGGAAGAATACAGCTCAGCTAAAGAGCACTGCTATTAATGCCTCGCTAAATTGGCTAATAAGTCCTAAAAACATACATTTGCTTATGTTAAGTCAGTGTTGAAAGGGAAGTTGTTGTTGCCTAAAACTAGACTAAAACTACTAAAACTACTAAAAAATAAGCATTTTCATCGCAGATTTAAACTAAAATGTTGCCAAAATTAACACTGGTTCAAATCAGTAATGGCTCAGTTATTGGCCCTGTGTAGGCAGTGTGGCAGATTGTTATCAGTTAATAGTTGGCCCTGTGTATGCCACATGCCGACTGGGGCAACCCACTCATTTAAGCTCCAGTTTCTTTATTATGCTAATATTGTCATTCACATGCATGTGCCCAAAATGGTTCACCCACTTAGCTCTTGACAACTTGAATAATAGCGAGTTTGAAATAAATAATTAGGTGACTCAATTTTTTTCAGATTTACTGTTAATGGTGTAATTATTAAAAAGTTTTACTTTAACACACACTTGATACATGACTTAATAAATACATTTGAACAGTCAAACAAATAATTGATTTTCTTTTATTTAATTGAAAGCATTCAAATTATTATTATTTTTTTTTACATATACAACACAACACATGCTGTATATCATCCAATTCAGTGTAAATATTGCAAATCAACATGGCTTGTGTCAGTCTTATGGCTTGATACATAATGCTAATAGAGGCTCTTTAAATAAATGCACCTTTAGAAATCTAAAATCGGAACTTACATATATGCGATCTTACTTTTGACACATATTGTACCTCATTTGTTGCAATGTAATATAATTAAAGTGATGTTTTTCTCATTCTGTCATGTATGGCAGCTTCTAGCAGCACACAATGTCATATCTGGCAGAACTATGGAGGGGAGGTGGAAACCAACAAAGATGGAGTTTTGGCATCAATAGGAACACTCCTTTTAGCCAGCCTTCTCCTCTTTTGGCTCCATCAAAGGTAATTTTATAAATTATCCAGCTATTGAACATTGAAAGATGGTATGTAGTCTTGCTTAACATCATACACGTACTTACTCAGCCCCTTTGGCTACTTCCCAGAGCTAGTTCAGTTGATCTTTTCAAAGAACTACGCACCATCTATCTAACAGCATCACAAACTGCAGTGCTGTCACTAATTTACTCTGTTTTCTTGTGTGTTCCTATCCCCTCTGTGTTTCATAGTGCTGCTCTGTCTTTCTGTCTGTTTATTTGTGTGGGTGTGGCCTTTCTCCTTCACTCACTGGCTTCCAGTGCTTCTCTTTCTGCACACCTGATCTTCATCAGCCTCGTTAGCCCTGCCCTGTTACCAGTGTCTCTCCAGCCTATCAGCTCCTCTTTTGTTCTCTTGTTTCTTTACTTAACTCTCCTCACCTGAGTTTCTCCACCCCATCTCTCCACCTGCACTTCATTCCCTCATCAGTTTAGTTTGTATTTCAGTCCAGTTTTGAGTTGAGTCTTTGTCGAGCCATCTGCTTTGTTTGCCTGTCTCCATGTTTCTGTATTAAAGTCTTAATAATTGCAAAAGAATTGTACCGTCTATTTGGAGAATTAGCATAAACCCATAATGGTATATCCAACAAGTCCAGAGGTAAATGGACTGCATTTACAGTATATAGCGCTTTTCTAGTCAGCTTGACCACTCAAAGTGCTTTACACTACAAGTCAGCATTCACCCATTCACACGCATTCACTGGTGGCAGTGACTACCTTGCAGGGTGCCACGTGCTCATCAGGAGTAGTAACCATTCGCACATGCACTCACACAGCAATGGCTGCAGCATCGGGAGCAACTTGGGGTTCAGCATCTTGCTCAAGGACATTTCGACATGTAGACCGCAGGGGCCGGGGAGCGAACCACCGACCTTCCGATTGGAAGACCACTCCACAACCTGAGCCACAGTCACTAATGATTAAACCAAAACTGATAATGATATAACTGATATAATCTATAGTTGTTGCTTTCCTCTACAATGCCCAACTGTTACTCCCTTGTTCCCCATACAATGCTGTCCTCCAATCAGGATCATGTATTTGCATACTGAAATTTGCATGAACATAGCCGACCATCGTAGCTGACCATCAGGACGAGCCTCGCATGTCTGGCCTGCCCTCGCCTCATTGGCTGAACGGACCCAGGCACTTACTGTTTTGATTGCCTCGGTCGTGACCACGCAGAGAGCGGTGTCCAGCAGCCACCAGCCTATGTGGAGTGTCGGGCTCTTCCCCTGGTGAGACGTCAAAACTGCATCTGCTTGCCCAGTTCGCGTGTTAGCATGCTATGTTGAATGCACGGCCCTTATCAGATGCACAGAGTACTTGTTTGTCTGCTTCGGGGATGGTGGTTGTGTGAGTGTATCACACTCATTAGGCGGTGTTGCAGTGTCAACGGCCTTGTTCAGTGGAGTGTGTATCGAGGACATATACACAGCAGCATCATGGTCCATGTCCTGTCCGTTCATACGGTTCTATCTCTTGGACATGTCGTGATTTTTCTCAGGGTCTGTGCTCGCTGGGGCAACACAGGACTGGTGAAGGCAAAAGGTTGTATGCGTAATTTAATGCACCCGACCCCCTTGTTTCTGGGTGTAGTGTACCCTGTGCTCCGTAGATGACCTGTGGTCTGCAGGGAGTCTACTGTGTGTTGACACCTGCGGGGTTAGGCCGGGGCTGTCTAGGTCAGGTTTCCCTGGACCAAGACAGGTGTGGCCCTCTACTTCTCCACATTTGTGGCTTGAATTAGGAAGTAGGTGGGCTGTGGAAGCTAATCCTTAGCCGGTCAGGTGCGGTGTGGTGGGCTGATGTTGGTTGCGGCAGGGCTGCCATTTTTTGGGCTCCACCTACTGTAGCCATAGAGTCCAGAAGAGAGCCTGTGTGAGATATAGAATAGAAGGTTACGATATTGTAACCCTTGTTTCATTAGCACAGGCGGAGCCCTATAGCTATGGACCCTGCCACTCCTGCGCCGCTCGTTGAAGAGAGGGCAGGATCATTGACGATGGTTTCACGGCCTTATATGTTGGGGATTCCACATATTCAAGTATGCTTGTCCTGATGGCCGGCTAGTCAGTGGGCAAATATGTGATTCTGATTGGAGGAGAGGATTTCCCATAGAGTCCAGGAGAGGGCTCTGCCTGTGCTTATACAACAAGGGTTACAATAATGTAACCTTCCTTTTTGTCTGACCATCAATCCAAAACCCAAAGATATTGAATTTACAATGACAAAGAATAGCAAAAAGCAGAAAATACTAGATAAATACTAATAAGATATGACAGGCTTGAACTGGCATCTGTGCTTGATAAATGTTGCTGTCATTGAATTAAACTTGATGATTTATTTTCTGCTGGTTAGCAAATCAGTTATTCGTTTTAACACTTGACTTTTTGGACTACTTACAAAACGGCAGAAATGCTCATTTTACTGAGGATCCACCATCCACAGTTAAAAATACAGCACACCTCCTGTCTATAACTTGAATTTATATCATCTATAACTTGGATCTCTGTGGACTTCAAAACTCTGTTTATCAGGAGTGTGTTTACTCATGTGCTGACCTTCTGTCATATCAATTACAGCAAGTTAGAATCAAAACTGCTGTCTTCTAATTCAGTGTGTTTGTGTGTGCTAGTCAGCCAGTCATAACATCACCAACACTAATTGAGTGAGTCCAGAAATGAGAAGTGTGCACAGGTCCTCCCTAAGGGGTAAACAGTCAAACTCTTCATCCCACACACACAAACTCATTCTAATGTAATTGATTTTCAAAACACTTACATACTTTATGGTCACTGCCAAATGAAAACTTACTCAAATAGGTTAGAGGCTGATGTCAAATGAGGTAAAAATGACTTCTGTCTGCACCTGCTGCTGTGTACAAGTCCACACAAATGTTACAGCAGGAAAGATTTTTCTCAGTCAAATCTCTTATAGTGATAGCCCCAAAGATTCTTTATTTATTACTTTGTTGTACATTCTACTTTCAGTCTTTGATTTTATTCAGTCTGGATTTGTACAGTTAAATCTACCCAGCCAGAGAGATGGAGTCGAGGTCCCAAAGATCCGCTGCTCTTCTTTTGTGGTGATAAAATTCATTGTTATTGCTTAAGTACATCGCAGTTATTTTACAGACACAACTTATTTTATGATAAAAAGCTAACATTAATGAAAATCCCCACTAAATGTTTTTATCAACTTTATTTGTATTCAATATCAACAATAAGGAGACAGTGGACAAAAATCTTTTGATAAAACAGTTCTCATGTGAACAAACAACTGTGAGAGTGACAAAAAAAAAAGACAGAAACTGAAGAGAAATACTTTGGGAAAACACACAGATAAGCTCATCACACAGTTCATGTCAAACAGATAAAATTTAAAAACTGTTTAGAAGGACCATGTAAAGTGAAAAACAACTCTATGAAGAAAGTATGTGTGGATTATCCCTCACGACTTTAAGTGCTTACTGTTCAGTCTCACAGTATAAGTCTACCCTAGTCTAGTTCTACATACTTAGACTTCATCCTGAACGGAAAAAAAACATCTCATCCATCGTTCACATTTCTGACACAGTTCAGCAAAAGTTTGCAAAGTCATGCCTTTCAAAGTTATCTCAAGCAGAAAGTCAGTGCAAAGGCTGAATTTCAAAGAGGGGAAAGGTTGAATCAGAAACCCTGACCTATAAACCAGTCAACTGGCCTTTACATGTAAAATTTAGCAAATTTGTTTTCTGATTTTAACTATAACCTGAAATACTTTGGTGACAGCTCACACGTCCGACTGCATTCGACATTTGTCAATGAAATCTTTTGTTGTGTTTTATTCTTGTGTGCCAACAATGTATGGGAACCCTATTCTTAAGTGCCATTTACGTGAGCATGAAACGTTCGTGTTCATAAACAGTGAACATCAGCAGTTATAGTAATTTATGTACAATTATACAAATCCATTTCATTATTACAGCCATTCATAAAGAAACAAATGAATTACAGTAAGCACATTAAAAAGCTATGACAGCATAATAGTTGTGACTCCTTAAAATTATAACCATAACATCATGATTATCATTATTATTGTCATTTCCATCATGATTATTATCATAACTACTATATTTGTTAGTGTCAAGATGCTTTTAGGAAACTGCTTCTATGGCAATAAATATAAATAAGGCATAAAGCAACAAATAACTTCCCAACAATTTGCGTGTTGTCCTAAATGCACAATATGCTGCTAAATAACGTAGGGAAATCAAAGTTTGTGAGGTGTGCCCACTTGTTGATGGCAGACCCTTGCTTCCTAACCGTGAAATTCAATATCACTTCATTTTTACAATTTCACAAGGAGGTAATGTCTTTAAAAAAAGTTCTCAGTGCAGTGCCACATGTGAACTGCCATCTCAAATGTGTGTGGTTTTTTGTTCATGATATGTGAGATAACCAGCAAACTACCTTCGTGGTTTTCCAATTTGAACACAGCTGAAACGAGCACAGCTGTTTGACACATGGTGAAAAAAAATAAAACCTGAGTGGGCAGTGCAAACCGGGCCAAATACTCCCATGTGAAATTTCACATGGTGTCAACTACATTATGATGCGTGCACTGAGCAGGGATGTAAATAGCAGTTCCTAAGAGGTCAGCTAGCGACAACACGTTGTTACCCTTCGCCTGTAAACAAACCAAGCAGGGAATGTTAAGTTCACATTACAGCTATGGTTCTCAGTCCAGATCCTTGGGAGCCACATTACTGATGGCTGTTTACCCTACCAGGAAGTTAATTGCATTCACCAGATGTAAAATTATTCCCTGATTAGACAGCTGGAATGAAAATCAGCAGTGCTGCAGGTCCCAATGCCCAGGGCTGAGAGTCTCTGCAACAATGTCTGTGATAGATACACTGTATGACAATACAAGCTGTGGGTAAGTAAGCTAAGCAGAGGAGAGAGATGGAGGGAGACCTGGGATAGAGGGAGAAGGATAATAACAGACTGAAAAAGAGGAACGTAAGGAGCTACTGAGTTTTACATGCAGTAAAGTGAGATGCTGCGGGGCAAAAGGAGGCAAATGTGGAAAGATTGAAAGGCAATAAGGAGAGAAATTAGGGTGCAGAAAGAAATGAGGGAAAAAAGGGGATGAAAAGAGAGGAAATAGTGTGCAAGTGAAGAAGACCAGAGGGTTGTACCTTCCACCAGTGGGAGCAACGCTGTATTTCTTCAGGCTTATCTTCACCTCTAACAGGCCCTTGCTTCATGAGGTGTGCATTACAGCACACTCTCTCTCACACATACACACACAAAATTTATACAACTTCCCTACAGCCAGGTGCCGTTTAGAGACAGACAAGGTCAACAACTTCTCCAAAATCTAACATTTTCTGCAGACGCCGGGAGCTGTGAACCTCTGGCCTGTACTCAGCAGCAGTCTTCCACCTCCTGTCGACATTAAAAGATTTGTTTACCCTAAAGCCTATGGGGAAATAAAGGGCTTTTCGCCAATCTAGTCGGTTCAATAGAATAAACACATTTAACAGTGGCAGACTGAACAGGTTGTTATGCAGTCCAGTCATTCAAAGATGTAAAGAAGGTGGAGTTTGGATGTTGTTTGACTCATGGCAAGATGGATATAAATGTAGGTGTCCTACTGTCCAAAACAACATAATTTGCTCGCCTTATTATACCAAAACCCATCTTGTCAGATCAGTGTTAAAAGATGACCAACACATCAGAGATCAGAAAGATAAAAGGCAGCGAACATATAAGGACTGGGTATCAGTAAAAAATTCAGTGCTGATGCATTTACAAATGGGACAGTTTGTAAAATCATGTTTTCTTTTCATTCTTTGATCAAGTAAACAACTTTCTGTACAATATTTGTTCTGTGATTTTTTCCCTGCCTCGATTGCCTCAGTGAAATTGTCATAGAAAACATGTACGCCAACTGTAATGCCATTATTTTTTCCTTTTGAATCCTAAAAATGAGTATTGACACTGTCACTTAGCAAAGCACCAGTAAGTTTCCCTCTTCAATACCCAGCCCTTAAGAGGATTTGAAGGGCTTCATTCCAAAACCTGATATCTGTTTTTTCCAATTTGGGCAAAAATACATAATACTGCTTGTGCCAAATCTAAAAATCTTCTTCTGCTCAATCTCATTTTCTGATGTGTTTTGATTGTGCAAGCCTAAGGGTTCAATAGCACGAGTTACTTAAATGTTATTACACTGTTAAGTCTCTCTTCAAATGCCAGATGTCTAATTTTAGAATGAAATTCTTCAATTCAGCTTGTGTACTGTACTAAACTAACATTGCAGATACACACTGAGTCTTGTATATAATGTGGGTAATATTGCAACATTGTATTTTTTTTTTTTACAAAAACAGTAGTTCAGTATTACGCCAAAAGTACATCTGATTACTTATTGATGTGAGCAGGAGGATAGACATTCTCTCAAACAGGCTCATCGTTTTAGAGGCATGTTTGATTCCCTTCTTGAAACACTGAGGTGAGGGTTGATACAGAAACATCATTAAAAGACTTTAAAACCATCCAGATCCTGCTTTTGTTGCCGTACAAAGGGCTCGCCTGTATTTTTCTTGAATTAAAAATTAAATTATTTAATTAAAAAGCATGCAGTAAAAGGGTCATGTTGTGAATGTCCATCTGTCAGTGGACATCGAGGAATAAATAGGTTGATCTGATGTTTGGCAATGTGAGAATATATCCGTACCAGTGTAAGTTATGGTCAGTCCCATAGTTCCTTAAGCAGCACATGGTCTCAAATGGTACAAATGCTCAAATAAACAGATATTAATAAATCTCAAACAATGCATCCTCATCTCTTTGTGCAGATTGAGGCAGATGTATCACAGATAATGTGTGTGTGTGTGTGTGTGTGTGTGTGTGTGTGTGTGTGTGTGTGTGTGTGTGTGTGTGTGTGTGTGTG
>JBBPCS010051231.1:0-18827 GCA_037974645.1 Hollardia meadi
AGTGTGTTACTGGGTTTGAAGTGCACCGGGATGCAGTGTTTGTTGAAAATCCTCCTGAGTTTTTCTGATACTCCCGCGACGCAAGTAATGACAATGTTGTTCCGTTTTTCTGCCATGTCCTCTCTGTCTGTTTTGGGTCTTTTCAAGGTTTTGGTAAAGGCCCAGTTCCGGTAGCCACAGGTTTTAAGTGCTTCCCTGATGTAATTCATTAATAGGTAAATGCACTTTCAAATTGTGCGAAAAGAAATGTGAACACTTCAGTTTCCGTCAGTCACAGCCATCGTGAAGGTTCTCTTGTTTTGATTATCATCCTTGAAAAACAAACTTTGTCCCTGAAGAACATGTACAGCAAAGCTTCTGTGGAACTAGACTGTCTGATGTAAGACATCATTCAGGACACCCATGCAAACTAAAAAGTAGTACGTTTGATATTCAAGGCTCAAAACATGTTATGAAAACAGGGAGCCATTCTTTACAACATAAGAAATCTGAACACTAATGCTTCCTGTCTAGCTTAATCAATGATATATAAAATACTGCTTCCTCCTATCATAAACTGCTTTTCTGCATACTGTGTGTCAAAGTACGAGAAAAACTGTAAAGTTTACCTGCAGCATTGCCATGCTGTCATCAGTTTTGCCTCTCTGTGCTTCCAATTCTGCACCTTCTACCATCAAAAGTGCTTGAATATCGAGGTCTCCCCATCGTGCACATTCATCAAGACCTTCTTGTAACACCCGAGCTGCCTCCTCATTAATGTTTTTACCTTTAAAATACAATCCCCCACACACGTGCGCAGACGCGCGCGCGCACACACACACACACACACACACACACACACTTTAATATCTAATATTCATAATTTTGTAACTAACTTATACAGCTCATGAAGACCAAAGTATTTTATTCATTGGGCAGCCATTTGAAGGTGCTAAAAATACTATTATTCTTAAAACCTTTGGCACTCTCGTCATAATATACCAAGCTGTGTTATGTTATATGAAACAATGTAAAGGAACACATGGTAAAGTAGTCCTCCATTTGTTTTTCAAGTGTATTTTGTTTAAATTTTGCTTAAATTCGTTAAAGAAATTAAAGAAATTTGTTTTGACATTTGTAATTCTTCTAATATTAGTGAAACAATTTTAGCCTAAAATACGTGACTCAGACAAAAGGGGTAACACAACACATGAACGGACCTGGGAAAAGGGTCGCAGTGCCAGGGATGTGTGCAGCCAGGCTACGGACCAGAGCCAGGCGGCAACGCAGCCACAAAGGAACTCCAATTCTCTCACTGGCCTCAACTGCTCTGGAACAGTCTCCATGCAGGGGGTTTGACACAATGCAGCCATTAGTACCCTGTAGACAGGATATGACACATGCATACAAACACCATATACAACAAATTACCATTCTACTGTCGCAGTGTGGGTATATGCATAGTTTATAGTTTTTTGTACAATTGTACAATAATTCATTCAATTCTCATTCATACCTCATTCAAAATACCAGCATGTGTTCGTGTCTGGTTTTGGGTCCAAAGAAAACAAAAACATTACACAAATATTTCATTGAATCAATTATTACATCAAAATAATCAAGTGAGCTCCAATTGAGATAAGCTTCTCCTAGTCATACTTTAAACTTATAGTTGATACTGCAAGATTGTTGAAGAGATCAAACCAAGTGTGAAATATTGGCTCGGCTTCCTCCTCCTCCTCTTGCTCTCACTCTTCCTCTCTGTTCTCCATACTGCTCCATTTCCCCCAAAACAATAGAAGTCACCTGAGGCCTCTTTTATGCTCTGACGGGTGATTGAAATGTTTTGTCAATTGAGTAGTTCCAGTTTTTTTGTTTGTACAATGGAGAAAAACTGTAATACCAGGTCTGAACAGGCTCAATGAGAACTTGGGGCCAAATGCAGAAGACAGGGTTGACTCTAGGTTGTACTTGTGCATCTGTAGGTGTCCTATACAAGTATGAAAATGTGTAGTTTTGTATTGCATTACTGGAATTACTTTAGTTTCATTTGTGCACTTGGGATTACTCTTTGTAAAAATTGGAAAAAAAGAAGCATATTGAAGCATTTGCAGCATTTATATACTGTAAGGTAGCACAATCTATGTAATAAAGAAGTGTCCTTTCCATTGTAAAGGAATCCTGGTTTATGTTAATTAAATAAATTAAAAAAACATATGTTAAAGACAATAGTGATAAATATTGTAATGCTACCTGTTTTTAAGGTCATTGTGTAATGAGTGACACACACAGTGTTAATGTTGTGACACAAATGTTGTCATTGTTTAGGTACAAAAGTTGATTCTGAGGTGTGTTTTGGTTACATTAGTGCATTATGGATGTGAGATTAACTGTTATGCTGGGCTGCATTTGGTAAATAGAAGTGTGTCAATAATCTACTGAAAAATTGAACTCAGTATAGATGTGTGTTACCAATTGTAAAAAAAAAACAATGAAAAAAGAGCACATTATTACATTTCAACAGCTAACACACTACTACTTTTATTTGGTGTTGTCTGCAGTTTCATTGCAGATGGTTCTGTTGGTTGTAATGTCGTCATGTTATGTAATGTTTACCACACAGTACACCGATAGGGATTTCACATACTTGACTTTTGTTCAAAAATCAACTTATTTGATTCTGCAACTAATTTATATAAATGTGCTACCTGTTCACTTCTAGTCCTGACATTTGGGAGCTCAGACGTGGGTTTCTGAGAGTCAGGTATGGATCGTCTCACAATTACAGGAGACGTCTGCAGAAGCACCAAGGAAGAAATTGCCATCTCAGAACTGAAGAAGGATGTTAAGATGGTTAGGATAGACATAAAATACAAACACAAGCATGTAAACACACCTACAGTACACATGCATAAGACTGTCATACCTAAGTGCAACATGTTCTTGCTGTAGGTACAGGTTGGCCTTCAGTAGCTTGGACTCGATTGTCAATTCCAGGTTCTCTATTTCGCTACATGACTCAGATGTTAGCTGCTGTGAAGTGGAGTGCAACAAGGAGGACGCTCCTTCTAGCAAAAGGAACTAACACAGAGGTGATCACAGATATGGGCAAGTTGACACAAACAAGTTAGACGAAATGGTGCTCCATATTTCTGGTAAGGTGCCAAGAATAGTGCCATTGAACAGTTCAATGTTGTATTCAAACAGTAAGTGGCAAATCACTGAAGTAAAGATCTACTGAAAAATCCCCTTAATTCTTACCTTAAACCTTTCTGGAGTGAGCTTCTCCTTTTCTGTACCAAGAGTCAGTACTTTTGGCTTTTCTGTGTTTAGACAGGAGGCCTCAATGTCCAGTCTGTCCTGTTCATGGCATTTTACGTTCACTGAACAACTTGTTATGCTGGCACAAGCTTCTCCTTCAGCAGAATCTGGAAGACATTCCCACGTTGTGAATAAAAAAATGTTTGATCCACAGCGACTCTTTTAGAATGAAATCAAATTAGTTGTATTTTAAGTGAATGGGAATGTGGACAGCACAGTCTGACGACAATGACAAATATAATAGTATAGTATTAGTGTTATAGGCCCGTGTACATGCAGATGTATTCCTGGGATGCAGAAACAGAATCTCAGTTATCCCTATGAGACGTAAAATTACCTTAACTATTTCACCCACTAAATCAACAATACTGAAGCTATATTGGCTGTATTTTAATGTATTTAATGCTGTATTTAAGTACCAAGGCATTCTTATTTAGAGACGACACATCGACATCCTGGGTATGGGATACCTGAAGAAATTGAGAGCACAAAAAGGCCATTTTCCTATCTAAGTCAGTTTGACAGTATGTCTCCTACCTTAATTTTCTTGCACAAATTCAACTTTTTTGGTTCAATACACTCCAATATAAGACGTGCCATGATCCAAACAATAAACCCTGCATCATAACAGAAAGAAGAAAGTGCTCTTTCTTACAGACCTGGCACAGGCAGGCCATGTATGGTGTTACTGAGTGCCAGGACTAGTTGAATACGAGCAAGGTTGAAACGGAGGCACAAAGTGGATCCATACAGCATGCCAACGTCTGGAGCAAAGTCACAGTTCACAAGTTCTTCCAAAGCCTAACCACAAACACCACATACACAGAGATTACACCCACAAGAAACCAATTTAGTAAGCAAGTTTAGTAAGAATCTTTTTGAGAAAAAAATATTTATGTGACACTACTTCAGAAATCTAAAGAAATCCTCTATAGAAAGTACCTCAGCATTGTCCTGGAGACACTTGTTGCTGTAGAACGTCTTCACAGGCTGCACAAGAAGCACAATTTATATCTGTTCAAAACTGCTAGGCAGATGAGGGAAAGTGAAAAAGTATCTGATGGATGAGAGTTGAATGGCAACGATGGCAAGAAAATGCATGGGGATGGGAAAAGAGAGAGGTGACTGAAGGGCAGGACAGATAGGAAGAATAAGCCAAAACAGGACTAAGGTGGACATTGTAACCAGAACAATTATTACGCAAAGCCAACACGACAATATCTCAGAAATGCTCTCCAGTCTGTCTCCCAATAATGTTTACAATCTGAAATGACTGTTACACAGATATCTCCACAAGGGTGGCAGGGAAACAACATGTGTGCACGTTACATGAAAGATTCAGATTTACAGTATAATAAAAAGAAGCTCAAAATTGTAGGTTAAAGTACAAGAATTTGTCAACAATAGCAACATGCAACACTTTAACATTACTGATTTACATATGTTAAGAGAGAAAAAGGCAAAGAGGGAACATATGTGTGTTCATACTTGGAGATCGCATTTGGCGATGTAGTGTCCATAAGGCAGAAGGACCCCTGTTCCTTGTGTGAGCTGAACTGATTCCTTCACAGCTTCAGTGAACAGACACAGTTCAGTAAGGGCACGTATCTGTAGAAAACCCAGAACCAAAACCAACCCAGACTAAAAAAACTCCAAAACACCAGAACCATGAGAATATTTACAATTATGTATAGAACACAACACAAATGCTGACCTTAAGTATTCTGCCCTCAACAGTGCGATGCACATCTCTGCACACAGTCCCCACAAAATGTAGGTAAAGGGCTAGTGTGGGTAGAAGCTGAAATTACATACACAATTTAACATTAAATCAATTATTTATCTTAAGTATTGTAGCTCAAATGGAGGAAAGAAAGTGTTTATGTGGGTACCGTGATGTAGTAGCCTGTGCTGAAAAGCCAGTGGCAGATGAAGTTAAGGCTGGTTACAGTGGTGCCGAGGTGAACCCTGTGAGGTTCAGAGAAAAGGTCAATCCCGGGGAGCAGTTCTTCTCCAATGTTGTGATAAGCATACTGCAGGTCGGCCTGGGGCTGAGCCAGGGAGCAACACAGCACACACTAGGGAAGTGGGTCACACACGCACGCGCGCACACACACACACGCACACACAAGCATTTCAGAAAAAATGCACACAAACAAACACAATAAAATTCACAGTATACAGTCATGAGAGCAATAGAGCATTCAGGAACAAAATGGCAAATGGACTGCATTTTTATTGCGCTTTTCTCGTCTATCAACCACTCAAAGTGCTTTACAACATGAGCCAGCATTCACAGATACACACACATAGGCATGCGAGGTGTAAACTGCTCATCAGGGATGATAATTATTGATGCAACTCTCATACACCAATAGAAGAGCCATTGGGATCAATTTGGGATTCAGTATCTTGCCCAAGGAGACTTCAACATGCATACCGCTGGGGTGAGGATGGAACCACCAACCTTCTGATTAGTGGGCTACCCACTCAACGCATGACTGAGGCCAAAACCATATTTGTGAGGAGAGAGATTAACATCCCATGAAAGTATTACCTTAAAGAGGTGAGCAGACAGGAGACAGCACTTGGTCCGCTGGCTGATATCAGAAGTTAAAATATACCTGGAGATCAAAACATGTACCACAAGAGCAGGTAGATTTTTAAAGGTACATGCTTGCAACATATACACAAGTAAGCACATCAAATCAATTATAAACCTCACTGAAACCTACTGTGCAATCTTAGCAGTGAGCCCAGCAGCATGTAGACATCCCCAAATGCCAACTTGTTTCAGTGTTTGCTGCATGGAGCCACCCCCAAACGACATACCATCCCACTTCTTTACAGCCCCTGAGCACTGTAAGGCACAATCTACAGCTTTACTCCAGTATGAGTGTGCTGCCCTGGAAAAAAAAAACACAAATGCAATTATTATAAGAGGGTAATGAAAATGGTGAAAAACTCAACTTACAGACTTTTGCTGTGTAAATTCAGGTAAATGCATACACCAAAAGGCTGTAGGCTTGCTTCAACACACACACATACACATACACACACACAGCCAACAGATTCTAACCGTGTGTTTTCATTGTAGAACTGGAGGTTTCCCATTTCATGCAGTGCCAGAACTCTGAGGGAGTCATGACCGTTGGCCTGGAGATACTCTGAAGAGAAGTTGGACGGAAAAGAAAGACCTTTATGATACACGCACTTCATCCAAATATCCCATGCTCGTATCTTGTCATTTAGTCTGCTGGTACTCTCAAGATGTGAAAGAAGTAACCCTTTACTTAAGTAAAAGTAGAAATACTCCATTACAAGTAAAAATCCTGAATTCAAAATGGTACTTAAGTACAGAAGTATCATCAGCAAAATGTACTTTGTATCACAAGCAAAAGTACTCTTTATGCAGAATAGCTCCTTTCACAGTGCTAAATTTCTATAGAATTTTACAATATTCTGTCTTAAATGCTAAAGAATACATACGAGCCTTTTAATACTGGTGCTTGTCAATGTGGCTTTAAATACTTTGTATACCATTGAGTAGATTATGTACTGCAAGTATGTCGAAACTGTACTTAAGTACAGAAATTGAGTTGGGGCGTCTGAGGCTCAGGTGGTAGAGCGGTCGCCCAATGATCGGAAGGTCGGTGGTTCGATCCCCGGCCCCTGCAGTCTACGTGTCCTTGAGCAAGATACTGAACCCCATTTTGCTCCCGATGCTGTGCCATCGGTGTGTGTGAATAGTTACATGCACTTATTGGAAGTCGCTTTGGATAAAAGCGTCAGCTAAATCTAATGTAATGAGTAAATGTACTTAGTTACATTCAACCAGTGATCCTCTCTACAACACATCTAACTCAGTGTCCCACCTATTGACAACTTGCCTTGTTTATATAAAGTTTGCTATAGAAGTATTTTGTGCACTTACTAATGGAGGCGGAGTATGCAGCAATGACAGTTGGCATGTGACCAGGGCTGACAGGGACTCTGTAGAGAGCACTTGGACTACTGTAGTCCTCCTCCATCAGGTCACATGGTTGGATGTCTGGAATGGGCCTCACTATTGGACTGAACTCAACCAGGGTTGCAGAATGGCTGAGACCTCTGCTTTGACAGTGCTGCAACTGTGCCACAAAGCCTGAAGAGAGACACAACAACAATGAGAGTTTAAAACTGTTGTTGTGTGAGTATGCGTATGTGTGTGTCCACTCAGTCAGCACTGAACTCACAGGGCTGTGTGTATGCCAGAAGCAGCAGCAGTAATGAACGACTATGCTGGAAGACCTGAAGACAATGTGATCTTCTCTCAAGAGCTTGACGGTAACAGCTCAGAGTGTCTTCTACATCCAGAGGAACACACACAAGGGACATGGAGTGCTGTTTCTCTGCACCTTAGACACAGAACATATACAGTGTGCAAGAAAACATTACACATGCACACACAACCATTCCAAACTTGTCTTATCTTTGTACTTTCTGCCTTTACAGTATGTAACATTTTTGTAATTTTGCATAATTTAAACCATAGTATCTAATGATTGACCATTTTATGGTGTTTTTTTTACTGACAACACACAAACTGTTTGTGTGATTGAAATATATTTTTGACATGATGTGAATTGCAGCTGCCTGTTCAGACCTTTGAGATCAACTGTGTCTCGAGGAGTGGAGTTTTCGAGTGCTGCTTTTTTGCTAATGGCCGGTTGCTGTGCAGAGTTAGGGGTCCACCCACTGAGCAGGTGAGAGCCTGCATAGCTCCTGTAAGTTACCTGAAATGTAGAAAAGAAAGCACTGCATATATACATAATAGACACTCAGTAGAATACACACAATGCATAAGTGTACGCAAAAGAGGTGGTGCTGAATGACAGCTATAACTGGGCTCTCAAGACATTATCAGTTTTTTTGATGTTTTAACTGCATTTTTGTGGGAGAATACTGAGATAATATATGATGAGGTAATATATCACAAACAAAATACAAAAAACACAGAAAAATATGAAAATAAATTTGGTATTTCTTTCATCTTGCAAGGTAATCAGATACCCCATGATTTGGTTTTATTGGCCTGGTTTTCCTTGTTCCGCTTGAACATGTTTCTGTGTGTGGGGATGTGCTACCTCTTTGCCAGTGGCCTTCTGTGTCTTGACATGGTGTGGTTGTGGAACTGCAGGTCCTCCAAAAGAATTGATCCTTTCAAGCAGCCTCCTCTGAGCATGGACTATTAGAGGAGTTACAATCCAGGCATAACGTTCCCTGGGATAGATGTACAGATACAGGCACACACACACAAACACACACACACATAAAACAATGGGTATGTACTCTGAGACAGTGCTCTAAGTGACTTTTCGATACAGATTTAAAAGCTAGTTATTGAACAAAAATATGGTAATGTTAAGATGGTAATGAGCATGTGCTGTGTTTTTACGGCACTAAAAGTCTTCAAATTCAAAAGATCCCCTCAAATTATAACGATAATAATCTTCCCCCAATCTAAACTAATCTGTCTCCCTTGAATGTTACTATATAAATCTTTTCCTAAATAAATCTTAGCTGCATCTGTTGCTTTGTTATTGTAATTAAGTCTAAGCTTTAATTAAAAAAAACAACCCTAATTCTTATTCACCGTGTGTTGGAGTTGAAAACTAAGGCAAAGTGGACTAGGCTTTCCCATTTGCCACTGTCATGAAGGCGCTCCAGAGTGTGCAACACCAAGGTGCGGACCCAACGCAGGTCGACCTGGGTACTGTCATCTAGTGGGGCTGAGAAGTGGAGACTGGACTGTAGCTCTTCCTCAGTCACGTCACTGTCATACAAACTCCACAGCTAGTAGGGGCAAAGATGAAATATGAAGATGAAAGTGTCAAACAGGAAGGTTTCATGTTCCCTTTGGTAGGGCTGCCACTAACAATTATTTTCATTATCAATTAATTATTTTCACAATTAGTCGTTTAGTCTATAAAATGTTAAAAATTTTGAAAAAGTTATCAGCATAATTTCCTAGAGCCCAAGTGATATCTTAAAATTGTTTCTTTTGTCCAACCAACAGTCCAAAACCCAAAGACTCTTCATTATCAGTAGCAAATCCTTACATTTAAGAAGCTGGAACAAGAAAATGTGTGACTTTTTTGTTTTAAAATAGTTGGCACAATAGTTGGCATCTCATTTTCTTTCGATCAACCAATCAACTTATCGTGGCAGGTCTACCCTTTGCAGCTGTAAATATGTTTGTGCTTAGATGATGCAGACTGCAGTGACCATAGCAATTTACAATAAAGAGATAAAAATTTTTAGAGGTCTAAATGTGCGTGTGAGTTCTTTAAACAAGTCAGTTACCCCTAATCTGCTCAGCATGTCCATGATTAGGTCAGTAGACAGCACCAGTAGCGAGGTGAAGGTGTCGTGCAGCTGGTCTGCTGTGATGGGGCAGGGAGGTTCAAGCTGAGCAGCTAGGACAGTGATTCTGCAGCTTTGGTCCCACACAGTCTGACACACACACCGCAGAATGGTCCAGTGGCTGCCACGATGGGCCAACACCTGAAATTATGAAAAATAGATATATAAAATACAATATAGTACACATATTATTTGAGTAAAATCAATAGCACATACAGAACATATTGTAGAGTAAGTGACTGAACAACAGAATAAACACACTGTGAAAAAGATTTGTCTGGATTTACACTAAATGGTCACATGTATTGCCAGCATTTCTATACTTGTGTGAGGGTCCACGTCCATGTATGTGTGTACAGTACCATAGCCCTTCGGAGATGTAAAGCAGCTTTGTTAAGTGACTCCAGCAACAAGGCAGCACTGTGTTCGTGCATCTCAATCTGCTGTTCCACAGGTTGAGTGGAGTCCTCTCCCTCCTCACAACTCTCCCCTGTGACAGAGTCATCAACTTGGTGTACTGGAAGAAAAGGTTGAGACAAGTGATGAAACACATACCAGGTGATAGTTTTTCTTCTAATTTTTCAGAGCATGCCATTTGCCTCACCCTCCTTTTCGCTCCTCTCTTTGTGTGCAGCCAGATATTCCCCAAGACAGGAATGAGAGGAGTCTCTCTCTGAGACAACCTCATGTTTAGATGGCTGCTGTCGCTGTGTGTTCCTCCACACCAGGATACCAGAGTAGGCCAGAGAGAAACACAAGGGATTTAACTGGCTGTACCTGAACAGAAGCACAAACAGTCCATAATATCATAGGCATACACCCATGTATAAACAATATATGTAGAATGATTTATATTTTTAACACTAATCATAGCAATACTACAAAAAGACTACAAATACTACAATATCTGAGTTCAGATACCAAAAGCAAGACTAAATGTCTCCCAAAAATGATGCAATCAGCAACAGTTTGTGTCTATAATTGTGGCAACTCCTTGGGTCAGTTAATGTAACTGATGTTAACGATCAATAGTTTCCAGAAAAACACAGAAAAGACGGAGTAAAGCAGCTGGTATCTTGTGAGTGAACCTGTGCTGTAGGGCTCCTCCATGCAGCTGGTCCAGGCCCTGGTGAAGCAATGCTAAATGGGCTTTAGCCACACTGTAGTTGAGGTGAGACTTCCACACTCTTTCCTCACAGCACATGTTCCTCAGCTGAATCTGCTTCTTGTGGCGTTGCACCACACACGACATCATGGTTAGCAGGTTCTCCACAGCCTGCATCTCCCTACACACACACATGGAGTCAAGTCCAGTACACATGTAGTTATGTGAACCCACATATGTAATTACACACAGACATTCTCAACACACTGATAAACCTAGACACAAACTATGTACCTGTTAGTTCTCACTCTTTGAAGCATGCTGTGTGGCATTTTCTGCTTTAGTTTCTTTCTTGTATCATCGTGAGAAGGTGCATTCTTGTTCTACAAAAAGCAGAACAGGTGATTTATATTTTATATTAACACAAAGCAACAAAAACTGAATTATCATTACATAGTGCATTCCAATTGTATAAGTTTTTACCTGTTTTCATTCAATTCCCTATGAACTGTGGGTTGGGATTAGGGTACATACCTAAAAGTGCTGTACTTAAGACAGTTGTGATGGGTGTTTCCAGTAAACATAAGGCACTAAAATTAAGAGCAATCTTGAATTTGTAGAACACGTAGCTGTATAGTAGGGTGGGGCTACTTTACAATACGAGAAACCAGAACACATTGTTCGACATAATAAGGTTCTCTGTGTGTGCCCATGTGAAGCAGTTTTAAGCGTTTCTTCGTACAGCACAGTTGGTCAGGATATCGTATGTTCTTGTGTACCTGCATGTATTTGTGCATATTTGTATTTTCACCTGAGGTGGTTCATTTCCTTTCGGCTGAGTACTAGTTCTTCTTTTACTCGGACTGTTTCCCTCCAAACATTTTGTGGACGGATCCATCACCTCTTCACGCCTGACAAAGAGAGAACCATTCAGATCCTGTCCAGCGTAGATAAAACAGCTACTATCTATAATACAGTGCAATATAATCCATAAGTAAGTGGACAGTAATGCATTGTTTGACATTTCGACTTCGATTAACAATATTAATTTGACTATGAAATAACACACTGATCACAGAGGAAGCCCCCACATTAGTCCTCAAAGACTGCAAAAACAAATAGCAAGATATTTAAAATTATGAGTTTTCAGCACCACCCCACATATAATCATTTCTGCTGTTCTCTTATGCAACCATCAAACTGTAAAAAGTCTTTAACCTAAACTTTATTTAAATACTCAAGACCAATAGGGTTTTCAGGGAAGAAGATGCTTTTGAACAGCTTTTCTGTTGACATCTTGGTTTCATGTAATTTTATTGCTGTTTTCAATCTATGAAATAAAGCTTTTTCTTTTTTGACACCGTTTCCTCTTTGATTTGCCGCTAGTCCCTTTTCAGAAATAAAGTTGCAAAGCTGGCAACACTGTGTGTCAGATGCCAGTGTTTTAGTGGTTGACAGTAAAAAAAAATTGCCCAGCCCTAAAGACATGGAATAATGTTAACTCCAGTTCTAGGGTGACAGAGATGACTCCACTCACGGTTGCTTTTAACATATGGGCGGCTGACAAAGGTGATAAATCCATAACACATGCAGCATAGTAAAACCAGCATGATACAGTATAAGATCAACGATGATGCACTATATTTGTAAATTGCATGGCAGCCTACACCCTGGTAGTTATAGAAATCAGCTACCTATCATCTGCTATCACGATTTCTAAATCCCGTACTAAGTTCTAAATCCACCCCCCCCCCCCCCCAACTTTGCTCCTTTTCCATCAGATCTACACTGATTTCCGTTGAAGCAACAGACAACTTTAATCCCTATGATCATGAAATGAAATCTTAAATCTTTACCATTTTGTAAATCTGCAAGGAGGTACATAATAAAAGCACACCTGGAAAGGAATTCAAATATGCTTTGCCCCCACTTTAACACAAGGTCTGGGTGGCCTTCTTCCATGGTTCTCTGGAGAAGTAGTGCCGCAAGTTCAATAAAATATGCCTTGCATCTGAGCTTCATCACTAGCAAGAACACACACAAAAACACAAGTGTGAATGAACAAAACTAATTATCCATTAAAAAAGTATGGGAGTGTGTGCCACTTACCACCTTGGTAGGCATCTTTCAATGTGCTGTTGGAGATCAGATCATACAATATGGTGGCATCCTCACAGCCATTCAGGGGGTGTGAAATCACTATAGAAAAAATACAATTTAGATCTATTGTGACCACAATGTTATCTATTAAGCTTGGTGAAGCCTAGTAATTGTCAACAGCTGAAAGACTCAAACAACAATGTAATTAAATATTTTAAATTGAGTCTTCCTAAAGGGATGTGTTACATGCCAGTGTTAGTTTTGGTGAATAAGGTTAGAAGGCATTTATTATTTAACAGTAGACTCAACATCCATATTTTCTTTTAGCCCAAATTAAATGATTTGGCAGACAGGCTGGGATTTCTTCGGTTGGATACTTTCTTACTCTTACTCTTTCTCTCTTCATTTCTCCAATGTTACCAACTCCAGCTTTAAGCATTGACTGTATATAATAGATGAACAACATGACGGCTCCCCAAAAGTGAAGCTAAAACTTATTGATCGCCCCCTCATGGCTGGCTGCGGTATAGGTCATAAATCCCACCATCTCCATGTTAGCAGATGGGACATGGGGAAAACTAAAAACTTATAGTACACATCAAATACATTTTTCCCAAGGATGTTTTTTTTTCATTTTACATTGTTCTTATCAAGCCAATGTATGTTCAAGCGTTCATTTTTCTGAAAAATGTTTTTGTTTCAATTAGTCATTTGATGCTATAAACAGGAAGTGAAACATCATGACTAACAGCTGATCCCTGCTCGCACTTGAGTTAGCTGATTTGATTCTTGAACTACTGTGCAGACTCTGGCTCAGTCATGTCACCAGCATAAGATGGCGGTGCTCATATTCCGGTATAATTTGGCTACATTTTCATACAGTGGGAGGAAATGAAGACGCATTGTCCATCTTCATATATGTCAATTACTTTAATAGTACTGTATATTTTTGTCTACTTTCATTTGGTGTGTTATATTGTTGCCAAAATGTTGAAATAAATGTTGTCCTGGCTTCATCTATCATCTACTGTACAAACATGGCTTTAATTAAAATACACAAAACATTGTTTTCAACACTTTCTTTTTAAAACCAGTGCGATAAGTGTGTGTGTGTGTGTGTGTGTGTGTGTGTGTGTGTGTGTGTGTGTGTGTGTGTGTGTGTGTGTGTGTTACCATTGTCTGCTGTAGGAGCTGCTTCAGGTGTGATTCGTTTTTTGTGCTTCCAATGCAGTGCCTTCAGCTGAGGACACATCTTCATTTCACCCTTGACTGCAGTATGAGTTGCCTTAGACTACATGCGTGGTCATGCACACACAAACACACACACACACACAGAAAGAAACACAATAATGGTGGAACAAAATATTCTTCAGTTGATTTAAAATATCAATAAAAAGAGAGCAGCCTTTTGAAAAAAAAACACTGATAATATATTATCAGCGTTATATGATCATATTAATTTCATCGCATGGTTTAATGTCATTCTAAAAGTAAAGATAGATCATGAAATTAATCTAGAGTTTTCTACTGTTCCTTACACCCACTGCTTCATTGGCAGGTCTGCTCATCTGCAGCTGGGCATCATAGACCTCCTGGAGCAGCCTACGACCACAGTCCATCATCACAGAAGCCATCTGTTGCTCCCTGAGCACACGTAATGCCTGGTCAGGAAGAAGGAAGGATGGGAAATTATTTAGTGCAAGGTATCTGATTGTTGTTGTTTTTTTTAATGTCTGGAAACTGTGAGTTACTGTGAATGAGCAATTTGTCATAGCAATTTAGATAAAATATACAGCATATGGGTCGTATGCCAACATAAGAGCAAAATAAAATTTAATGGTAATTTCTAGAATACACACAACATTTTCAAGAGCACTAACACTTAACGCTTCATCTTCATGCACATAAACAGTATAAACTGCACATATACACATGCTGACACACCTTTGACAGGTAGTAGGTGATGCAAGCTATCATATGCATAAATGACTCTGAGGTGCTTCCAGCCCGTTTTTGTTTGAGAAGACCTGAATTCTCCTCCAAAACTATCAAGCATTTTTTTAGCACCTGAACGTCAGAACACAGAGGCATAAACACACATAGTTAGAAATTATTTACATTTGTATTATATATGTATTATGATACATCGTTTAAAAAGTGAAGTTGGCCCTTTTAAGACACAATTTTAAGACTTGTATAAATGAGGTTTTGCATACCTGTACCACAGGGTCGCATGGGATCTGATGGAAGATTAGAGGTGCCAGGAGACCATAACAGTTAACTACAGCTTGCACGGCAGTGCTACCGTCATTCAACCACATCGCCAGGTCCATGGCCACCAGCATTCGCTCACACTCTGCCAGCCTGGCTTCCTGCATACACACATGTGCATATATAATCTATTTATGTTCATGTTAATCTAAACAAACTCTTTGGCCTTTGGCTATGTTACAGTTATTCCATTTGGAAAATACATCCTTACAGTACAAACACACCTCTCTATCCAGATCTCTATCTTTTTTTTTTACCTGTTCCCAGATAAAAGGTCCGCTGTCACTGAATGAGTCACAGTAGAGCGATCCCTGCTGAATGTGGATCTCTGTCTCAATGAAGATGGAAGTGAGGAACAACTGACAAAGGTGAGGAGAGGAGTGTTGCAGGGTCTGGACACGCAGCCTTCAGCATGGTGAAAGGAGATAGAGTAAAAGGAGGTTAGCAAATGGAAAGAAATACAAACTCCTTGACTTGAACTGTGTGAATGTGGTTCCCTCCTCACCCTGTGGTCGCGCGTCTGTCCTCAGTACTGTGGGAGCTGGGCTCAGGGTAGGTATAGTGGCTCCACAGTTCCCTGCAAGCTCTCTTTGCTAAAGCATACTGCTTTGTTTGAAATGCCACCTGAGGAAGAAAAAAAGCTATAACCTTTTTATATAAAGGTGTCTATTAGTTTGGCATGGGCCAAACTCCCAGCAACAGCTGTGAGTCAGTGTTTGTCCTTGTGATGCCCACAGGCTCCACACCTTACCCTACACCCAAATAAAATGATCTAAACATGTGTTGATGTGTTAGCATCCGGAATATGTGTGGTGAAGTGACAAACTACTCACAGTGCCACATGTCTACTTTGAACTAGTTTTCACTAGTGTGTAGTGTACCTGTGCCAAGTGAGCCCATGTCGAGAGCAGTGGTACCGGCATGGATGCCAGCAGTGGAAATGTTGTCACTCCTATGGTGTTGCCCAATAGTTTGCCCTGGCTGTTGTAGGCAGCTACAGCAAACACATACTTCTGGTTGGGCTCCAGCCCCTCAACCCTCAGCATACACTCATCAGATGCTGCAGGTACCTTAAAACATATAAAGTCAGACCTATTATGAGCAAATACCAGGTAATACAAGATGACGACAATGTGTCAGACTAGACCGGTCATTCTTCTGTAAAAGGGATAAATAAATTGTACCATATTTCCAGTTCCTGGCAGGCTGCAGTCTCCAAGACGAACTTTTTGGTTAACGCCCTCAGCTGCGCGGCCGCAGAGCTGGTACCAGCACACCTGTAAAGAAACAAAAGTACAAAGAGAAAGATGAAAGGTATGGAAATTGATTATTTGCTTCTTGTTAGATTAATAAATTTAAAAAAGTGAAATTAAATCTCACTTGTCCCTCCAAGTTGTAAGGTGCTGGGGCAAAGGTTAAGGAGTGGCCAGTGCGTGACAGTAGGATGGGGGCAGGTGGAGGGTTATCTTTTTCCTCCCTCATCCCTTTGTCTTTATTTTCAGCTGGAGTCTTACAGGTGGTGGAGATATACAGTTTTCTCTCCTCTACCCCTGCTTTCTCTATTAGGGTGGAGGCCTCCTGTTAAGAGCACAACGACTTCACGAAAGCTCCCCTCAATCAACACGTGGCTCACACATTATTTACAGTAAAATTCAGAAACAAGAGAGTATTTATTACAATTTAGCTTTATTAACAGGGTATTGGCTCTGTGTAGGTATGTTATGTAGTATTTTTGATTATCAGATTTGATTTAAATGCATATTTCACGTATCTTTTCACACAAATATGCAGTACATGTACACATTAGCAGATAATAATACACATCACTGTCATGCATGTGGGAATATATCAGTAGGCATCACAAGAAAATATCAGGTATTTTACATTACATGTATATGGTGACTGCGTTTAAGAAGGTGTGAATGTGTGTGCATGTGTAACCTCTAGCAGACTTTTGGTTTGATTGTTGCTGTTATCTGGACCCATGTTCTTGTACACCAGCAGGGCTTTTTGGATCAGGAAAAGAGCTTTGGACACCTTGTTCTTCTTGATCCGATCCAATAGTTCAGTCTCTGTGACTAGACACAACTGACAAAGTCTCACAGCAAATCACCATATTTTGACCCATTATTTGTGTATTTAATTAGGCATGAGTTTTTGGCAGACAATATTGATTAATCAGTAAATATCTACACTAACTAACTGATATTTATTGTAGGAGGTTTTAACTTCTCTTTGTAAATCAACAAGTGCGGGATCAGGAAATGTCACAATTTTTATCAATATAAAATTGAACACAAACCCAATGTGGGCAAAAGGCTAATTAATCCTTAAGAAATCACCATTGAGTAAATTTGTCAGTGGCAGTGAGTCTGACCTGCTTTTAGCTGCAGTAACTTGAGGGAAGCCCTGTGGTGGATGATGTCTAGCTCGAGATGAAGGTCTATGGCCAGCAGGGACACACTACATTCTGCCTTAATTTCCACTTCTTCTTTCTCCTTCTTACTCAATTCATCCTCTTCATTTTCCTCTTCTGGTGATGTCGGAGAACATAGGTGGTGAGTCGATGGAGGAAGGGGATTCAATTTCTATTGCAACAAAAGGAAAACAAGTTTTTAAGCAACACTCACCCACTGTATTGTCTCAATATACACTGATTTCATGTTAATTGCATTTGCATATTTTCCAATCATAACATAGTGTTGAAATCCCTGGTGTAGAATGAACAAGTGTCTGACTGAACTTTTAAAAGTCTCTTTTACAAGATTGTTGGACAGCTTAATTGCCTACCTGCATGAAGGCAGAGTCAGTGATTGCTGAGCCATCCTGGGGCAGCAGTGGAGCCACACCCTTCGCCAGAGCTTCAAGACCCTGCCCCACAACCTCACACACATTCTGATACAGCTCTGTGCTTGAACTCTGTGAGCACACAGAAATACACCATTGCATAATGCATTTTTGTTTGCAGTGTTTTTGAAAAACCTGAGACTGAATACTTCACATTAAGTATGCACGATGATATCGGCACAATATCGGTATCGGCCGATAAAAGCTTAAAAAGTTAATTATCGGCATCTGCAGATATAAAAAAAAATTCTGCTGATGTGCCTGGCCGATAAGGTGACGTTTTAATTATGCGCACGCGACGACGCTAACGCTAAATGTTTATTATGAGCGCCAGCAACAAGCTTCAACATGTCAGCTGTATGGAGCTACTTCGAAATATGGATTATTTTCAGTCAAGTGTAGGACTCCCGCCTCGCGCAACACCGATGGCGTGTGTGTGCGGTTCTGAGCAGCCGGTTGTTTCTGTCCACTCTCTCGCTATACGTCTGTACGTTCTCAAAGTAAAGGACCGGATCCGAACAGAATCTGATTTGTGACTCGTGTTTATTCTTCGAGAAGCTCCGCTCTGCCCCTGCCCCTCTGTCCGAAAGCTCCTCGGAGCTCAGCAGCTGTCTGCGGGCGAGCAGTGGCTCTGTCACCCCGCTCTGCACTCTGCAAAGCCTTGCGATACACGTGAACTTTTCGCTTGAGTTGAATATTTTCAACTCGCGCTTTCACCTGCCGCTTAATACACTGTTCCCTGCCACAATGTATTAAGCGCAAGTTATTTGGAGGTCTCGTTTTGGTGCTTTTTAACACG
>JBBPCS010051259.1:0-18825 GCA_037974645.1 Hollardia meadi
GGGGTTGAGATGGAGGGGGAGCTTAGCAGGTGATGTGGCGTGATTACAGGTTGTCAGATATAGTGTCTTCTGGCTTTAGCTGTTGTTGTGTACCCTTTCCAGCAGAGGGGATTAGATGTTTTAATGCTGAATCAACAGCTGTTTGTGAAGAAAGGTTCTTAAGTCAAACTGAAACCAAAATGTGCATTTTTGTTTGGAAATCAGTGGCTTAAATACACATCTTTGGTGCTTATCTTGGTGTTTGTTTCCCCCAGGGGGCATGATTTTTTTTTGTTTTCTGACTGACAACGTTGGTGCAGTAATCTGATTAATTTGTGATGACGACCCTAACAATTGTTTTAATAGGCTATCATGTCATTTTAAATGGCCACACAGGTGGTTAACCAGCTGTGCACTGACCGTCACAGTCAGTCGCTGCTTATCTGTGATTTGAGCAATTACCCTGTTACTCCGTGTTACTGTGTCATGACTCGAACCATTGACTGCAAAATAAAGATGGAGGACGATGGCAGCTTTACCAAAGGGAATCCAAAACATTTTGATCGCCCCTGGTGGCTGGCTGCAGTACAAGTCATAAATCCCACCCCCTCCATATTAGCAGATGGGACATGAGCCAAACTAAAAACTCAAAGAAAACGTAAAATACATTTTTCTCAAAGATGGTTTCTGTCATTTTAGGTAGTTCTTGCTCTTGCTACTGTACAGACTCTGGCTCCAAATGATATCATCAGTGCTGTCAGCTGGCAGCGCTCGTATCCGGGATATTTTGGCTTCATTTTTATAGTACTACAGTTGGAGGAAGTGGAAATGCGTCATCCATCTTTATATGTCATATATTATTCGAATCAAGAAATTATGTGTCTAGTGCTGAGGTTACAGGAATACCCATGAATTACCAACATTGGACCCATGGAAAACATAAAGAAAGACATTGAATGCTAGCTAGCTGAAGCACTGAGTGTGTGGGAGCTGCTAGTGACACAGCCTGAAATAACAAAAGCAGGACCTAATGTCCAGTTGGAATCAGTGCTAACATTAGCAAGCTAGGCTAACTGGATTAGGCCTATAAATTCTGGAATAACAAACTTAATAGCACTCTTAAATCACTAACAGTAAACATAACCAATGCTATATGAAGTAGTTGATAAAGGGAAAAATCAAAAAAAGTCAATCTTGGTAGCCTTTCTATGGTTACCGCATGCTCCAATCAGTAATGCACCATGGAAGGCGACAGCCTCCTAACATCACCAGCCTTAATTATTATTATTTGTGTTTCCTTTCACAAAAAGTGGAGAATTCAAATTTCATTTTGACTTTAGTTTTAATTCCTTGCTCAGTCTTGCATCACTCAGTTGGAATTATTCCACATCAATTACACCATTACAATTTACTGATCTTGGAATTACCATGATGATGATATTACAGCTTCATTATTTTACAATGCCCATCACGCATCAATTTAACAAAGATGAAGGTCTTTGAAGATCAATAAAGTTTATTATTTCTTTACAAAAATCATCTTAACTCAGTCTGCAGGTGTAGCTGCTACACTACATTTGTACTAGCCTGTTGCTACCCTGTAGCTCCTCTCCAAAGTAGAATTGTAGCATTAACAGAATTAATTAACCATAAACACAAACATGCTGTCAAGCAAGAAGAAAATTAATTTACAGACTTGCTTATACAAATCCAGGAAGCTAATTGAAAATTAATTGGACGTAATTCAAACATGGTCTCGTGTCCTGCTAAGTTATTAATTTTATTTAACCCCCCCCCCCCCCCCATCATCATCAGAGGAAATTGAATTGGCTCTTGGTAGTTTGGCCCTAGTTACTGTTTCCAAAGCAACAAAACATTGACTTGACATTGTAATGGTTCATTCTAAGTCAAATCTTAAACAAGCTTCGGGGAATTATTTATTGTTTTTACTCCTGGATAAATTGTCATTGTCATTTTTAAAGGTTTTACACAAGTAAAAACTAAAAAGTATTTACATTTATCCTCATGTAAATGTACTCAAGTACAATTTTAAACCACCATATTTGAGTATTTTCATTTTATGCTACTTTATACTTCCAATTAACTCCATTTCAGAAGGAAGCATTTTATTTTACAGCTATAGTTACTTTGTTAACTGACTGGTTATACAAAAAATAGGATGACTTCATAAAATATGCATTTATTATATACATTAAAATACCCAAGAATATATTAAATTGTTGTTTAACTTAACTTATTATTTAATAATTATGTAAATTAACAATTTTCAACACCCCAAATCTGCTCCACTTGAGCAATGGACAAGCTTGATCATTTTGCATCAACTTGGTAACATTTTTAAGATTTGTTTATGGCTTGTGAGTTAGTGCTGAGGAACTGACCCACAATAAACAAACAGTTCTTTCTTTACTTCAGAATTTCTATTAAGAATTAACTTACAGTAAGTAGAGTATTCTTCATTTTGTTGGAGCACCTCTCTTCTTCTATTTTCCCCTGGAGGATCCCAGACTCCACTTTTACAACTACTGGCCTAGAAAAGTCACACCATGCCCAAAATGAATTATATCACTGCAGTTCTTGGCCACCTCACAATCTGTCTGCGTGTGTAGTAATCAGTGTGTGCCTGCATGTGTTTGTAATTGCCCCTGCAGTGTGTTTAAGGTTGACCTGTTCACCAGAACACTGTGTCATGTGTGTGTGGCCTAAAAAGCCTCCCTGTGGCTGCGTGCTGCTCTGCCTGCTGGCAGCCGGTGTGCGGACACTGGGGGACGAGCCCCTGCCAACACTTGCCATCTGCCAACGTCCTTGCAGCGCTCCTTGTGAGGAGTCCAGGCGAAGGGTGTCAAGCAAAAATAACAGAACACTGTCTTACACACACACACGCACGCACGCACGCACGCACGCACGCACGCACGCACGCACGCACGCACGCACAGACTGGTTCCCACAGACACATTCATCTCACTGACTCTTCTCACACCTCTTGCTCGTCAACATGCAGCAACTGTTTAGGGTGATGAAACTGGAGAGGACGCAGATGATAAATGCTAGTGACTCTGAACAGCCTTAATGGGTCTGATGATGGTTAATAATGACAATGGCGGTAATTATTTGAGGGCACTGAAGAGGGTCACGGGAGTGAGGGTGGTGACGGTGATGATGCCAACCGCAGCAGGAATCAGATGAGTCACATTGACAATTTTTCAACAGTAAAAAGGCTTAAAATCGAACTCGTTTTCTCACGAAGCTCAACTCGTGACACCATGTAGCCCACATCATAATAACAGAATACAAACACGAATTAGCAACTTAGAACCTCAGAAGAATCAATGTGAGGCGCAGAAGACACATTTAGCACAGCGGCTGATGAGATAAGACATAAAGGTTTTGTCTGGTCTGCTATGAATAGCTGTAAATGTTGGTGGCTTTGTAGCTCCTTGGGTAAATCATCATGACTTGTCGAGAAAGAAATCCACTTCCTGCCACCCGGGAGACGGAAAGAGATTAGCTTTTAATTACAGACTTGTTTACTGTTGTCATTATTATCACCTAAATATGTCCCAGAGGGGTTATCTGTCTCTCTCTGTGGCTCTCTCTCTGACTTCGTCTGTCATCACAGACCACAGGCTGCATTTGGGGCAGCAGCAGACGGTAGTATATCGACTTGCCTCTGGCTTGACTTTCTCAGTCTAGTGCTGAAACTTTCCTGCTTACAAAACGTGATAAATATGTAACTTGATCTGGTAAGCAATGAGGATGGCAGACAGTAAGTCTGTGCTGGTGCCCATATTCCTTATGCTCCTTCACCAGCGTGGAACATTTCAAGACTCAAGTTTCTTGTCTGATTCACATGTGCACTCAGAAGCCTGCCAACCACCTGCAGTAGCAATGACTCATGAAATGTATTCTTGATGAAGACTTGGCTGCTTATAAATATGCTCCAAAAAGAAACCATGCTGCCTTTAAATGTATTAATATTGATCTCAGAGGATCAGATGCATTTTAAAAATGATAGTATTTCCAATCTTTCACATATTTATACAATCAAGGACTGTTCCAGCTTATTACATCTTCTTTAGTAGGTTTGACTATCATTTCCCTTGGTTCTGATATGTCATTGTACTCACCAAAATAATTGCTAAGACCTGTGAACAGCTAGAACAAAACCTGCCGGGGAAAGAAACACAACAACCGCTCGCTGTCTGAAAGGCCCTTAGGTGAGTAAGAAGGAAGGTATTGTACATAACATTAAAGCCTTTTTTTTGCAAACAAATACCTTCTCTGCTCATTGCACTCAAACCATTATTACAGAAAGGAATGATGGCCAAGCTATGAAAATGAGACCCAAGTTATAAACAACCAAAATTATTCTATATGCACAGGTACACCAAATACTTTCCTATATCTTTTTTTCCCACTCTCACCCACATCTACTATATTCTTCTCTTTATGTTGCTCTCTTATTCAGCATTTATGAATTTTGTGAGCCAAAATGATGCCATCTGCAGGAGTTTTCTTTTTTTTTTTTAATGTGTCTACATCCTCTCTAGGCCACACCCTCATGATCCCCAAGGATTCTTCTTGGGGATTACCATATAAGAGAGGCTTTTGTTCCATGAGATCTGTTTGACTACCTGACAAGTTTGCTTTAGGTCTAACATGACCATGGCCATGACAGTAAAGGCATTTTTTAATTGTTTAAAAGAGCGTGCTTTGGAGTTTCGTTGTGTGTTTTTTATGTGTACATGTATCTCTATCCAAAGTGCACCTCTTACAGATTCAGTTTGAGTCCAGGAAACACTCCTATCCTCTTTTTGTCAGTTTAATTCTTTG
This sequence comes from Hollardia meadi, assembly GCA_037974645.1. NCBI lineage: Eukaryota > Metazoa > Chordata > Actinopteri > Tetraodontiformes > Triacanthodidae > Hollardia > Hollardia meadi. The sequence goes on from JBBPCS010051259.1 coordinate 4,834, forward strand.
CTATAACATAGAATTCACAATGCAGAGTTGACATAAACATTTAGCTTGCCTTGCTCTTTTAACCAGGTTTTATAACGGGCAATAACGGGCACAAATGGCACTGATTTACTCCAGTTTTCCCCAACAGGCCATTTCCCTGATATTATTATGTTGGTTTGTTGTTATTAAATCCAATGGAGCACTGCTGGACATTGCATTTTTGGCCTCGTAAAAGCAGCTGAAGACCATTTTCAATCTCCTTTTCCTTATTTCCTTGACTCTCTTTAAGTCATGGACACAGGTGATGGTGAGAGGCAATGACAAACTTGGTACAGTAGTCCTATTTATTTCTAATAAATCCATTTTTGTCACCTCCTCTTCCTCTCTTATCCTTTACATCTACAATTGTACACACTGAAGGCAATTTAATCACATAACTAGAGGTTTTTATATATTAATTATTAATATTTAGAATATGTTGTAAAGTGACAGAAGATGTTTTGGGTCCCTGCTGATCTGCATTAAAAGCAGAATTTCTTTTCTGCTTAAGTGGAACAAACCAAGCGTGAAGAAGGCTTGATTTGTAGTCGTGGGTCCCATGGCAGGAGTATGGCTGCTTGGGTTGTTAATCTAGTGCTTCTTTATCTCTGTGGCTCATTAAAGCTCAGAAGCTACAGAGAAAGGAGCAGTTGCACAGTCACAGCCATTTAAATAGCGTCTGATGCATTATGGGTGTCTGAGAAATACATTGTCTCCCCCACTGCACTATGGATTTTAAGGGACAGTATGGGCATAAATGCTGCTGTCGTAGGTACTGCCCAGTCTCTAAGTGTAACTGTGCATGTCGGATCATTCGTTAGAGCCCGTGGCATCTTCAAATGAAGAAGGTCACAAGTTATTTGTGTCCGTCATGCCTCAAAGCTTTGTATCTATGAGCATGTGGACATTGTGTGTTGTAAGTAGATAAGGAGTGATAGGGATCTTTTAATCTTCTATTGCAGTCCATGTGCTTTGAAATAGATTCAGAATAATGACACCCTCTGAGGCAGCATTTGTTTTTGGTATGAATCACACAAAAGCACCACAAGAAAACATATTTTGACGACTATTGAATGCTTTTACATGTGGATTTGTACAGGAGGTAGTCTGGTTGTTGACAGCTCTTCGAAATAAAACCATTTAAAGTTTGTGTACAAGCTGAGAAATCTGCCCCTCAACATGCTGATGCATTGTGTCACATTAGCATGTGCCTGCAACTGTATCAATTTTGGCTTGTTATGCAGCGGTGTCAGTGGCAGCCTCACAGCTGCCGTCGTGAGTGTGACTGTGTTTGTTTGATCATTTCTCAGAGCCTGTGCTGTGAAATGAATGCAGGGCAGACCAGAGGTGGCTCAGCTCTGCGGTTGCTCTGCAGAGAGTGACTCAGCTGGAAAAAACTTTAAAGAAAGTGGTGTATGGTCCGTTTTTCACTTCTTTTTGATCTCTGCCTTTGCTTTCAGTCTTTTCTGGATTCCTTCCCTCTGCTCGCATTTCATCTCCATGCATTCATTCTCTCTTGTCTCCCTTGCCATTATTTTTATTTATCTCTGTGTCTCCCCTTCTTTCCTTTTTTACCCCATATTTTGTCAGAAGGCTGTAGGGATGCTACTGCAAAGTATACATACATATACTTACAGGCAGCAGCAAAGGATTGAAACAATCCTCTGACGCCTACAAAGAGACGCTCCACCATTAGGCTCATTGGGCTCATCTTCTCTCCCAGCCTCCCCTGGACTTAAGAATGACTAGGTGTGAATGCTGACTTGCCATATGGTAGGGACACCTGCGGTGCCGCACTGTGAGCAAACCATTATCAGAGCCAATGATGCTGACGTGGAGCGAGCAATTTTCAATAACACAGGACGGCATGGTAAAATGCCTCCCTTGATCACATGTTGAAGACTTCTGCGGTCGTACTGGCTAGAAGTGACCACTGCGTCTAAAGCTCTTGACTAACTTTTGGCCATAAGTTACACATTTTCTCTTTCTATCTGTAGTGTAGAGTCACTAAAAAGTTGCACAAACTCTTCCCTATTGAATAATACAGCAGGAGAAATCCTGGAGGGTAAGGTGAGAGGACAGAGTTGATGATTGAGTGACGGAGAGGAGCCATGAGAAGAGTGGATGAGAGTGCAGGAAGAGTATGAGAAATGGAGAGGTGGAGGATAAGCAGGGCAGAGGAGGGGTGAAAGAAGAGAAAGAAGCCTGTTCTCCAGTGTGCTGATGCTGCTAAAAGACTGGCCTTTTCTTTGTCATTTGTAAACCAGTATGACGTAGGTTTCCCTCTACTCTGCTCCCATGTGGTGCTGGTGTTGTATAAATTATGTGTCTCTCTGTCAATGCTTCTCAGGCCCATTGTGAGATAGAGGCCCCTGTGTGTCTGTGTGTGTGTGTGAGTGTAGAAGAGAGGCTGCAATCGGATTCCCAGACTCAGGTTTCATGCAGAACCATTTGTGTGTGCATGTGTGTGTGCACCTGCAGGGGGTGAGTATGTGAGTCTACCCTCATACCCTTAAGGGGGACCAAGCTACACAATGGACACGCAGAAAGAGGAGCCCCCCACCTGCACACAGGAAGTACACGCAAACACACAGAGGTCCCTTTACATTAATGTCACCAGTGATGTCACAGGTCCATGACACAGGATAACCAAGCTTGGCCATAGCCCACAGCTTCTATTTGGATACTCTGGCCTTGACACTTGTAGGTTAATGTATGCATTTATAAGTCCCCTTATACTGTTGCTGAGCTGAACAAAGTTACTTCACTTTTCTTTAATCCGTATTTTAGTGGTATTGTTTGTTTATATTTCTTGGAGTCACTGGGAGGGATCATAGAAAGGGTGCCCTTCACTCATTGGTGAGGTGGATCAGGTGATGGAGGATGATCCTGGAGAGAAGTACTAAAGCCAAACATGGAGGCTGAACTCAGAGCATCTGCCTAAAGAAGGCCTAACGGCAAGATCTGCAACCACCAGCTCAGGAGGCTTTTTTCTGTCTCCCACACAAGATTTGGGACATAAAATCTAAGTCGGCCATGTTTAAAGTCTCTATTAAGGATGTGGCTGCTCAGAGTGGTGGCCGGCAGATTGTTGGTGCCTGTTGTGGTGACAATCTGACAACCCAAGAAAGAATATGTCAGACTGGAGGAGTCCTGAATGGATTTCAGGAGGACTGAAATATGAGATCATCTTTGGTGTAAAAAGAGCTTGGTGAAGCCATGGAGAAGTACTCAGCAAGGAGAGTGTTGCCCAGGCTGCTCTCAGCAGAAATTGGGAAACTGCTGATGTCGAGATATTGTCGGGCAGTGGAAGGAGGAATTCCTGAACCTGACTGTCACATTGTCCCCTGACTGAAGAGGAGGCATTGAGAGGCTCAGGGGAGGTCATGCCCATTTCTCTAATGGAAGACCCTGATGTGGTCCAACCTCCACTATAGGTAGATGAGACTTGTTCCTGAGATGCTGATAGATACAGAGTGCTATGGTTAAGACACTGAGAAAGGGCGAAAGCCTGTGGTCTCTTTGTTTACCCTTTGCTTTCAGTAATAAAATAAAGTCAAAATTATTGGAGATATTTGACCACATTAGTGAGGGCAGAGCTTTTTCTATGTTTTTGTGACAATTAGATGTGCAAAACAAAAAAAAAAAAGTTGACACAAGAAGCTGGTGGAGTGCAGTGTAGCTCCTGGTAGTTCACTACTTTTAAAAGAGGACTTGAGAATGTGCTCCAATTATCAGAGTATCACACTGCTCAGCCTCCCTAAGAAAGCTCATAGGGTTCTGGAAAGGAGGCTTCAGCTGATTGTCAAACCTCTAAATTGCCTGCAGGTGTGAATAAGTTTTTTGTGTATCGGCATGGTAAAACACAGCAACTTGCCTCTTCCCTTGTGCCTGCTGGGACAGGCGCCAGCCCCCTGCAACCTTACACAGGAGAAGCTGTATAAAATTAACGGATGGGTGTGGACAGAGAGTCATGAAAGAGAAAGCAATTAAAGTGAACAGAGGATGCTGTGAAAATGGCCAAGAATGCAAGTATACATGCCGTGTTGTCTCAGATCGTTGTTTCACTAGTTGTTGTCATTCCCCTCAATTCAGACAGAGTAAATAACACCTCAAAGAAAGAACTCTGGAGAAGGAAGCAAAAATACCAAATAGCCCATTTATATGTTATTTGTGGAAGACAAACTTAGACAATACAAAAAGAGCCCTGGTTAGAAGCCATCACATGATCCACTTTTCATATCTGAGACAAAGATAGAGACAGGTACCACATAAAAAAAGATACTAGAGATATAATGTTAGAAAATGAGATAATAGCATGGCACGATAACTGGGGATAAACAACATTGGTCTGAAGGGCAAAAATGGAAAATAAAACAAAGGAAAAAGAGAGATCAGCCCAATAATAATAATAAAAAAAGCTGTTTCGAACACAAAGTAAAAAGAGCGGAAGCAATGGTAGACGACAAAACAGGGCTGAGGAAAATAAACAAATGATTTGAAGAAAAAGAAAGGAGCCAGAGATGGAAAGGAGATACAGGAAGCTATTTGAAGCCCCGTTTTATTGAAACCGTCGGCCATGGCAACCAGGCAGTGATGTTTGCTTGTAACTATGTGCGTCACGCTGTCACACACCGACATATGTACACACATTGTGAGAACACACATGCCTATGTGTGCATAGACACAGATGGACAGACACACACACACACACTTGGTCTCTATCATGTGTAGAGGCCTGTGCACACACACATACAGAGATGGTGAGACGGGCATGGACCCACATAGGGCCCCGATGATAATTATATTGTACATTGTTGTGCGATTCGTGGTGATGCCAGTGGTGACCTATGTGGCATTTATGTTCTACATCAGTGTGTGTTTTATGTCTGGTTTGTGTGTCAAGGACATGATGCATTACGTCGTCACTGTAATTCTCGTTTAGAGCTATAAATTTAGAGCAATGTATTTCTGTGTACTCAAATAATTAAACATTCATAATATTGAGTTGTAGTTTAAGCATTTAATGAATTGCACGCAGCCATTTTTCATATTGACTAAGAGCATTTCAATTGGGAAGGATTGAGAGTATAGATTTTGTTGTGGTGTTGAGGCTAAAGGTTTCGTGTCGCTCCCTACCACGCATAATTTAAAGCCAGCGAAAGTGAGAGCAAAGTGACATCAATGCGGCACCCTGTGGGGAACCATGAAGAATCAGAGCCCACAGGTCGATGCTGGGGTGGTGGTGGGCTGTGACATGCATTGGCAGCAGCAGCGGTGGTGGCGGCAACAAGCTGAGCAGCATCTTTTTCCCCCTGTTTTAATAGTATTTGACCGTGGCAATGGGGAGGGAGTTTCATATCATAAATAATACCTTAAGTGGGAAAACAGCTCATTTCCACATTAATACGTACTGCTGGTATTAAAATGCACCGACTTGATTTACCCTGCAGTTACATTTGCTCAGACATTATAAAGGCTCTCCATTAAAATTCGTTCACAAGCTTAATACACTATTTATAGAGATAAAAATAAAAATGTGAATAATTTTTTTCTGGTCTAAATGGTGCATTAAATAAAGCAAAAACAAATGTATACCCAAATGAAATAAGTGACCCAAAGTCCTGGCCTTTATTACAATATGTTCTGGTGAAAAGAGAATTTCTTTATTCTGTCTCTTTGAAATGCTGAAACATGCTCTGGTTTTTTTGTCTTAACAGTATTCAGAATAACAGTATTTGTCTTAACAGGTATCTTCTAAGGTAATTTAAATAAATACATATAGAACAAAGGCTAGTGGTATACAAGTTGTCTGTACTGTAAGTATTGGGTGGGTATTAATGCCTCTGTTGCATCAGTCTTTAATATGGAATACATCATAAATATTAGTGCAACTCCACAAATTAAGTGGTGATCATGTTTGAACACAGAAGTCCTCTTCTTCTCTTTTCTTCTCTTGTGGTTGTCAGCCCTCGCCTTCTCCGTCCACCGCCCAGCCAAATAGTCATTCATGCCATAATGATCATTTCAACAGCACTCTAATCTGATCTAATCCCCCATCACAACACTCTGTCTGGCCTACCTGGCTGTATCCTCCACTCTTTCACCATGGCCAGCCAACATGAACTCCGAATCCAGCTACTCTGGGTTTTTGAACCTACTTTTCTGTAACAATATCCTTCATTGTTTTGCATGATATACCGTGTATTCACACATATATTGTGTATTCAGTATATTTAGAGATGAGTGTCAGTGACAGCCAAGGCTTTCACTTCTGCAGCTTCCCATAAATGTTGAAAAGGCTGATGTAGGCACCATTTGTTTTAACTGTCTGAGACTGAATGAGCGTATGTGAATTTGGATTGAGGACCTAAGGCCATAGGTAACTTTTGGCTGGTGGGTAATCAGTGGAATAACATAAGATTGACCCTACAAAAAAATTGTGGTGCTGATGGTAATGAACTCAACTCCGCGGTAGGCCTCATATGACCGCCGTCATGTGGTTATCATTACAACCCTACCAGAATATACAGTTAATTAAACTCACATCAAATCAAATACATAAAAATATTTTCTATCTTTACTCAGCTGTGATAATAGAAAACTATTACTATCACACTATAATGGCCTCAGGTACTGTATATTATGAATCCTTGGGTGGACTGGAAGGTCAAAGCTGATTGGTGGAGTCAGGCTTACACATGTGGTTGCCATTACCCTGTCTCTCACCTCAGTGCTTTTGCTTGTGTTATTTCATCTCATGGCAGTGTTTTTAAAGAATTTCCCAGCTGAGGGGTATCATAAGTCAGTGTGTGTGTGTGTGTTTTTGTCTGTATACTTTATGGTTGTACGATATTTTGGCTGAGTCATATTTTCTGTCATTGCCTCTTTTTTTCAGGATGAGTCGTTGTCTGGGTTTAAGTCTCTGTGTGTGTGTATGAGTATGCGTGTGTGGCTGCATGCAACCCTATGAGTTTGCTGAACTTTGAATCATGCTCCATCTGTGAGTTTTTCCCCCCCCCAATAACAGGAGCCACAGCTCTCAGCTACAGAAAGTGAGACAAATACAGTATTTGGTTTATAATTTTGAGGGCTCTCGTGGCTGGTTTCACATCAGTCTGTAATGTCAGATGAGACCTCTAACCTTTAAATTTAACAACAAATACCAACGTAACTGAGAGGTTAGAGTAGAGTTTAGACTTGCCATAAAACATTTGGGTAATGGAAATAATAACATCCAGCTCAGACAGTAATTTATCCAGTTTGTCAGACTAAAGACCGGAAATTCCCAAGTTAGATAATTCCCATTAGAGCTGCGTTAATCAGAAAATCAGGTCGACTGAGTAAGTGATCTCTTTTAAATCCCTTCTTCAAACATACTGAAGAAGAAGAAGTTGAAGTTGTTAAAACGCAGAAGGTCAAGGGTTTGGTTTGGTCACCCACAACTCCAGAGAAAAATATTTTAAACAGTGTTTATACAGGCTGTGTAGTGCACCAGCAGAGCAGCAGCTGCAATCCTCTCTCAGTGTCTGCACAGGATGCATTCAGGCACAGTTTTGCTGTCTCGGTTGCCCGCGTTTCAGCAGCGCCAACAGCCCAACACACAACACACTGTAGTTACACATGTAAAATGGGAGAAAGATATACTTGAAGCGCAACAATTAGCTACACTTGTAGAATGCCCTTGCAGACAGCTGTATTTATTACAAGAGAAAGACGACTGAACAACGCGGCTGAACCGCCTCCATTGTTTGCAAACTTTTAAGCTGCTACATGCTTGGATTTCCTTACCAGCCATGTCTTTACTAGATTTTTCTGCGGTGTCTTGATGGCCAGACAGTCAGTCTGTTTGTTTGCTACAAACAGCAACTTGGGACTTATGTTGTAGGCTGAAAAAAACAAAACAATAAGCTAAAGACACTTAAAGCAGTGTTATAGATAGGGATGCACAACAATTATTGAACTGATTTATTGATAATGAGATTATAGCTGAAAAATAGAGCTGATAATATGAAGCCAAATTGCTTTCTTTGACTCAACAAGCACAGCATCTACACGCTTGATACACAGATACAGTAGAAGTAGTATAGTAGTAAACACAGACAAGAAGACCACAGCAAACTCCTGCACCCGGGTATTCAGCACTGTTTTTTACTGTTTCAGAGGAAGACAACACGATCATTTGCAATACATGTTGCACAAGGTTTCAGAGAGGAGGGAAAAATGTTGTAACACAACATCTCTTATTAGAGTATAGAATGTTAAATCATCCATCCAGCTTTACCCTCAGGCATGCTTAAACTACAGATTATGAACTTCTTTTTAAAATACAAAAATGTGAAATTATCGGCTATTTTATTGGTATCGGCCATGAGAAGCAGGTAATTATTGGATTTCGATATTGGCTGAAAAAAATACATATTGTGCATCCTTTGTGTTAGATGTTGATTCTCAGTGGGTTTTGCAGTACCGAGCAACCTGTTCACGTTACAGGGAGTTGTTTAGTTTATTTCTCATATGAAAAGTGTTGCTATTTGGAGCTTTGAATTAGGTTTAAACCCCCTGTAGGGTTAATGATCTTTCTACAGTATTTAACTTTGGCTTTCTTGTACTGCTAATTTTTCACGAAATAATCCTAAGGGTCTAAAGAAATGAAATCAGTCATTTCTCACTCTTCATGTTTCTCTCAGTCCCAAGTGTTTAGTTTGTTGGAGGTTTGTGAGGCTCAATTGAAACAACAAGCTTTAGTCCAAACACTAATTAGTGTATCTACCAGATTGTCTACTATAATTTCTACCAGGTCCATCAGCCAGTTCATCTAACAAAAAGCTTTTCCTGTTCTGATAATAGAAATTCTCTAAAAGAATCTTTTCCTGGCCACCATACACGCAGTGAAAAAGTACCGGCTTTCAAAGCAAACAATTGCCGACCACACAGAGCCATGAGTCAAGTGCTTTCGAACCCACTTGTTGCTAGGCAGTTTCACATACTGTTTTATAGAGGCACTTTGAATGGACTATTAAAGCAGGCACCAATGTAACAACAGATTTGATATTCAACTGTGGTTGTTTGTGTTTGCTGAACGCTACTTGACACATGCAGTCTCAAGTGTCAAGCTGCATATCACCAGGCTTTTTGGAACACGCAGTTCTTGATGTGTGTGCTACTTTCAAAAGCTGGAGATTGTGTGTCTCGATGTAGTTGCTGTAGTCCTTATCGCCTCATACCGTGTGCCGCTGCTCTGCGTAATCAGACCCCGTGTAAGTACAATCAGCATGTACAGTGAGACATGGCTGTTGTGACACAGAGAGTGCTATAAAGGAAATGGTCGGGTAACACGAGAAGGGAAAGCAACGAGAATGCGATTCTTCTTGCATGTTGTTGCCAAAGTACTTTACTGCCAGGCTTTTATTTGAATAAAAAGACCACAACTGAACTTTTAGTTGTAGCTGATGAAGGGTTGCTCAGTTTACAGTGGACTAAGGTGAGACAGGGACTGTAGATGAAGGCCTTAGTTGCAATCTTTAAAAAATTGATGATGCATTCTTGCTCTTCCACAGAAACAGATAAAAAATATCTTGTTACAACATTAAGGTTTATCTATGCTATCAACTCTCCAATCTTGTGTTTTATTGTTCCAGATTAGATTAAAGTTGTTGATCTTGGCTTGACCTGTAGTTGAAGTAGAGAAGGGGGAATGGGGACTGCCCAGTATTTACAGACTGAGTTTCCGATGAAACAAGACTATGAACTGAATTTTTTATTCTGAACTATTCAAGCAAAAATGTTGAACTGGAATAATTTGATGGACAGTCGTTGTTGCCACGAAAGCCAGATTGTTTAGCAGATGTTGTCTTTGCCTTATGCAAATATATACCTTGGTTACTCGTGGCTGGAGGATCAAAGATCATCCATGAAATGTGACCTGTGTGTGGTCCAGCAGACCTGAAAGAGGAACAGCGTCAATTTCAGCAGGACAGGGACAGGAAGAGATGTGAAACCAGGCTGTGGACGCTCTGAGGAAAACTGGCCTGGAACAATGCTGTGATCACTGGGTCGGAGGATTAAAAGTGTTTTTTTAATTAATTTTTTTTCTTTTTTGTAATATTTTATCTGGTCTTTTTTTTAATGCTGGCCTTTGAAAGGTTTTTGGTAGCGCTGAAAAAACTCTGCTCTTTCCTGAATGACAGAATGCGGATTGTTTTTAAATTGGCTGTAACTGGCTTTCTGCCCCATCCTATTTACTGAAAACTGCTCACTTGCACTACCTGAATGAACATGCAAGGTGATTTTCTGTGACCAGTCTGAGCAGTCACCTGCTGCTTTGCTGAAACTGGGAGCAGTTATCAAGCGATGGATGCTGAGATTATAGTGGTGAATTTCTGAAACCGTCGATCTACAGTGGGCTTCCAGGATGAGACGCCTCTGTGTCGGCTTCTTCTTAAGACGATTGGTTCAATAATACCAGTCTTTCACCATCTATGAATCAAATCAAGTAAGTTATTGAGCTGAGACTTGGAGAGGACCATAAACAAGAAATAAACTGATTCTTGATCACAAGGGGTAGCCAAGACGATGACAATGACGTCATCCAGTCTGGAAGTTCCCATCAGCCCTTTCTGCTTCCGCCGTCACTCCTGGGTTTGGTATGTGAAGATGAAGGAAAAGTGGAGACCAAGCATTGTTACTGTTGCCCTTCACACTGTGGTTGTGTTTGATTTTGTGTCAGTTTGATTATGTGTCCACTATTCCAACCCTGTTTCCTAGAAATTATGTTTACATGTCATAACATTTTTCTCCAGTTAAGTTGTGGGGACAAACAAAATTAGTGCTTGTGTGTTCAGAGTGTTTTTCCTCCTGAATGAAATGTACCACACCAGAGTTGCAGGGAGGTGGTCATAATGATGGGCATACAAAGCACAGGACTTTCACACAACCAGATCAACCATTCCAAGCTTCCTGAGTCTTGTGGTTTAGGCAACAACAGCAATTCAGTTAAGTTTAGTAAAAGATAGTGGCTTCGGTTGAATGTTAATTAAACATGTTGCGTCCCATGCTTAAAGTCAAACTTTTTCTGCGTTAAACCAAGACCATGATGTTTCCATAACTTTAACTTTTAAGTGCTGTGAGTGCCAAAACATAACCATATAAAAGTTTAAATAATGCAGTGAGACTGTACAAGTGGAGCAAGATTTGATGTTTTGGTGGAAAAACGTACAAATATACAGTATAATATCGTTTGTAAGACCGAGACCGTCGACTCTCTGGACTATTTAGCCTGTGATTATGTGTGTGTACATGTGCTTTTGCATGTGAATAATTGCTGTGTGAGGACGCGGTGTGTCATTCTCATTAGATTCAGTTCCTTTTAATGGAAGCTCAGTGGTTTACTTTGTGGAGATTGCTGCTGGGAATTTCTGACTTCTAGCTTCAAGAATATCTCTTTCCCTCCCTTTCGCCTGCTACACAGACACTTCCACCTATTTCAACTCACTAATGTACATTTGCACTTTAATCGCACCAATTTCTCTCCATACTTGGGTTTACAGTGCCAAATGGTGATATAAATAACAGACTTGAAGTGTGCTCTGGATACTTTGTCTGGTTATACTGTACAGTAGCTTGGACTCCACACTAACTGAGGTTCTGCCTGTTAGGAATTGAAATGTGATATTTAAAAGAAAACAAATACATTTCCTGTCAGGGGATTTTAGTGGCACCAGCTAAATTAATATTAATAACAATAAATACAAACAATAAATTAATATAAAAACAATTACATTTACTTAAGCAAGTTTTGAATGTAGGAATTTTCATTACTTTTCTTTTGTTACATAGTCCTACCTTTAAACAGCTGCAAAGCCTCCACAGAAACAGGTGTATAGGTATTTAGTGACCATATTTAGGATAAAGTGAGGTTGGAGGGTTGACTCACATTCATTAAATGTACTTTAGGTGCTTCTTTGGGAGCTCTGGCTTTCATGGCTTTCTCGCTACTACACTTTTAGTAGTTCTTAAAAGTCACACAGTTTTTCGTGGTATGCCCCCTGGTTATCGCAGCGTGAGTGCTGCTGACGTCAAACACTGTATGGTGCTGGCACTGAGAGGAGTGCCGCTCTGCGATCAGGGGATTAAGTTTATCACAGGGGGAGTGACTGCAGTGCCCTCTTTTTCAGAGAGGGGAATTAGATTTATAGACGAAGAGAGAGGGTATGGTGGGGGTGGGGGTGGGGGGGGGGGTATATGTTGGGATAAGACCAGCAAGACAGACTCAAACTCTCCCTCTATCTGAAAATCAAATGTGGCAGCTGATAGATAAGGGCTTATCATCTTTTTTGACCTCATCTCTTTCCTTTTCATACCTGCCCCCTTCTCTCTACCCCTCTGTCAATCATTCAGTTTTTCCCAAATAATCTTCCCTTTCCCTTTCCCTTTCCCTTTCCATCCTCTTCCTCTTCCTCTTTCTCCTTCTCTCCTTCTCTCTTTCTCCCCGCTTTCTCTTTCTCATTCTTTATCTCCTTCTCTCCTTGTCTCTTTCTCTTCTCGTCTCTTCTTTTGTCCTCTTGCCACAGGCTCCTGAACATATAATTTTATCACTGGGCTGAAATAACTGTCAGCAACACATACGAAAAAATGACTGGAGAGTTTTCCCAAACAGGGTCCTCCTCTACTCTACTCCACTGCACTCCACTAAGTGCCACTGCACATTAAGTCACACTCGCATCTCAAATGGACACTTCTTTTTAAGTGGAAGGTTGTATAAATAAATGTTTAAACTGAGAGATGCCCTGCCACTCTTGACCTGAAGCAGGAAGGAGAAAGTTGTCACCTGATATGATGCTTAGCAGCATAAAGCAGCAAACAATGTTTAGTCCATTGTCCTTTAAGCATGTGTCGGTTTAGGGATAGCTCAGTGCTACAATTCAGCAGTGATGCACACTTCTTGTCTCCAAGGGTTACGTACTTCAACTTCTGTTACACATTAACTGAGTCTGGATTTTCCAAGTGGTGAACCTTCTCATGAATGAAATCTGGGCCAAAGTTAAAGACAATCTGACTTGTTTGTTCTTAAAACTGTCTCACCACTCTTCTAAGATGTTTCGTCAGTTCTGCACAGTGGTGGACCTTCACACCTTCATGTTTTGTGATATACAGGATATACAGCCCTGACTTTTTATCTCCTGACGCCCTCCTGATTTCACTACCTAAATTCTGTTTTTCTGCCAATTTGGAGCAACAATCTGATACCTGGCAAATAGTGATTTAAGGGCACTATCGTGCACCATTGCCGTGGCACTTAAAACTGAGCTGACAACCGATCCCTGAAATAATGTGAATGGGCCCTCCCACATCTGCTTTACTCATATTAACACATGCACATGCTTCCTCTGTCCCACATTAGCACATGTAGAACGTCTTTACTGACATCATCCTCTTTCTCCCTGGCTCCTTCACTGACGCTAGCTACCTCTTGTCTAGTAATGTTAGATGTAACATCAGCCTCCGAGCTATCGTTCACCTCTTCAGCATGCGAGCAGCTTTCTGAGCTGACTGAAAAAAGTTGGTTGTTATGACATTATGTTTTGGGTCTAAAGCCTTTGCTAGTGCCCTATTTATCTTCTCCTTTCTTTTCTGGCATAGTAAGGAAATTAACTCCAACATCAGGGAGTGGATATTTTAGATCAGGAAATTATGTGGCCAGCTGGCCACAGTATATTTTTTATGTGTTGGTGCTGAGTAAAAAAAAAAAAAAAAGACAGGACAAGACAGGGTTTATTTTTTATTTTTTATTATGAAACAGGTTACATTTTTACAAAAGCAACAAGAAATAAAATGCATATTTCTCTTGTTTTAATAAATGGGGATTGTTTGCTTTTGGTTTAAAATGAAATTTGATTATCATTGCTTTAATTTAGGATGGACATGATTATTTCTGGACTCGCTGGGCCCCAGAAAGCCCCCCCCCCCCCATCA